>JANHFX010015601.1:25273-51028 GCA_027560015.1 Chloroceryle amazona
TGTTATCGTGTTTGTTTTTTTGTGTTCTTTTTGGTTGTTTGTTTTGTTTTTTTTTTGGGTGTTTGTTGTGTCTTTTTGGTTTGTGTGTGTTTTTTTTGTTGTGGTGGGGGTCTCTTGGTTGGGGTGGAATAAATCTTATTTGTGTTGGTTGTAATGTAGTATGGCTGATGAGATGCTGTTTGAATTCATGAGCAAGGCAATTGAAGAAAGTCTGACCATTTAGAAAATCTGAAAATGTTTTTCATCATGCCTGCTGTTTAAGTATTTTGTGGTTCTCTAGGAAAAAAAAAAAAATGTTTTATATGCTTGAGGGAGAGCTGGTATTGAAAAGCTTGATAAAATGTACTGGATGATTTTCAGTCAGTTGTTGGGAAACTATACTTATGGTATAAGTCAATTTCTTCTTGCAATGCATTACTATGGTAGGTGATACTTTGTATCTGAGAGTTTTTATAGTTTGCAGCACAAAATAGCAGTCCTGTTTTAGTTTTGTGAGTCAGTTTCTCCACAGGGTATTTGCATTAGTGCTTTTAAGTATATGTGCCATGTATTTTTCTCCTAAAAGCTAAAAACTGAAGTAAAATAATCAGGATAGATACATAAATTATTCTGCTCTTGCTTAGGATGATGGAGTCTTTCTGACATATTTCTTATAGGACAGGAATCTGGAGGAAAAATCATACAGCAATCTCTAGGCACAGCACAACCACAAGAAAAAGTGTTAGGATCATCATCAGTTCAACAGAGTATACAGGTAGAGAATACCTTTATTTGCATGTTTCTCTTTCCCTTAAAATGTTAGTGGAGTTAGGGATGTTTCAACATGTGATTATTTAGGAGTCCTTGCATATTGTATTTTTTTTAGCGTATATGAAGTCACTCAAGCTTGTCAAATTCTATCTTCACATAGTAAATATGGAGTATTTTGCAAATTGATATTCAGAATGATGCTTTGCAATTTAATTCACTAAGTGGGGACTAACCATTCTGTTCCCTGAAGATAATTTTGTATGACATGGCAATTCTTCATAGAGTTGAACATGTTTAGGCCTGCTGCTGTCATTACTTACAAATTTGGCTGTTTTGTAGCCAACTGGGAGGGGATTGTGACAACTAGCAGAAAAATTCCATCTGGTCTTTTTCTGTTTTATTCTTTATGGCATTGTCTTATACAGGAGAAATTTTGGTGGTTAAATATGACATGTATGTGCAAAAATTTAACGCTAGATCCAGGGTTTGGGGCTGGAAGGGGAGGCCAACTTTTTTGCAGAGAGAATGCAAGAACTTCTGGAGGGAGGAGACAGTTGTTACATTCATGGAGTGAGTAGCTGAGGGCAAGAAGGGAGGGTTTAATGGAGGCTTGAAAGTATGGGCGTCATTGGGAGTGGAACTAAACTACAAAATTACAGAAGAAAACAAGGGGCAATCTGATTTAGAGTTGTTACTGTAAATGTATTTCCCAGTTTAGTATCATATGAATGTTTTTCCCTGTCTTAGTGATGTACAAGTAGAGCAGAAGATAGCTCAATTCTGAATGCAGACTGTTTTTGTAATTGCTGGTCAGATGTTTATTCTGTGGTGGTGAATAATCCTTAGGCTCTGAAGCTAGAGGCCTTTTGGCCAGCAAGTACCATTACAGTGCGCCTGCTTCATGCTGCTGCTGCTTTGCTAAGGAGGATGCTCTGTACTGTGTACTTTTTTGTTCCTTTTAACTATACTGTAGTTCAAAAGAGCTTTCATGCAATCTTTTTCTAAATCATAAGTAACTTTTTGCCTTGTGACCAGTTTCATTAGTAATACTAGTTAACTAAAAAAACCCAACAGTTTTCTATTAACTGAAGACTTTTTGATACAGAATGGCTTCTTTGGGAGAATATTTGGATTGCAGTAATGCCTCTCATACAGTAGGTACATAAGTCTTTACCACCCCAGAGAGCCTCACGTCTTAGGACAGTGTTCCCTGGAAAAACTTCAGCTTCATAAATGTCCGAGGAAAGGAGAAGATAATATAGATCTACCAGATGAGTACAGCATCAACACTGAAACAGAATTCCTAGAACTGCTTTCACCCCTCCATCCAGCCACTATGGCTTTTGAGAATTAAAGTATGCAACCTTAGCCTGCTTTCCTGACAGACACTAATCCATCAAAATCAGACAAAGTGACGTTAGCTGAGAAATGCAGACACAGTTCTTCAGGGCAAATTTATTTGGAAGAGTTTTCAGTTTACTACCTTCTCTTCACTTGCTAAGTTTGCTAGCTAACCTTTCTCCTAGTCAAGTGTGTGTGTGTGTATATATATATATGTGCACTACAGTAGAATTTGCTTACAAACAACATTTTAGACCTTTGATTTATGTAAGAAAATGACTTCCCTATTTCACAGTGCCCCTGTGAAAATAGGAGGTAGTTGGAAGAGGTTATACTTATGTGGTGGTTACACTTAGTATTGGTGACATACTTAATTAGCAGAAATAAATGCTGAAATTTAGGTTGCAAAGGAGGGGCTACATTGTAATTTGTCTTTTTTTTTGAACTTAGGTGGATGGTCATTTAGTTGGACAGAAAAGGCCTGCTGCTAAACAGTTAACCAAAGGAGCATTGTAAGTCATTCTTCTTCTGTAATTTTATTGCAGATGTTTTCCTCTCAACCTTCATTTAATTTCTTTTTAGTTTTTGTCAGTGTATAAACTTCTGTTAGAATATGTGTTAATTATATATCATTAATTTTCCTTGCAGTATTCTACAACAATTACAGAAGGATCAGATGCATGCTGTGACACCAGATAAAAGTCGGTTCAGGTCATTAAATGATGCAGTTCAGAGACTCCTTTCATACCATGTGTGCCAGGGATCACTGCCAACAGAGGAAGACTTAAGAAAAGGTAATTTTCTTTTAAAAAATTGGCAGTTAGTTTATAGTCAATGTATTGAGACAATTCTTTATGTAATTTGGAGCAGTAAGAAAGGGAACATTTTAAAATCTGTGCAGGTTATTGAAGAACAGTGTTTGAAAGTATACTCTTGTCTTTTCTAGTGGACAGTGAGTTTGACTCTGTAGCTACACAACTTCTGAAGAGGACACAGGCTATGCTGAACAAATACAGATGTTTGCTTATAGAAGATGCAATGGTAAGGTCTACAACCCAGGTACACTTCATGGTTATAGGATGTGATTCAGTTTGTTAACAAATACAGCTACAGGAAGGTGAGAGCTAGAATTAGAATATTTTTTTTGATAATATTTAACACCTTAGGAAGGTGATAAATGCATACATAAAGTTTTTAGCGATACATATGTTTATATAGCCAGTGTGCTTGTTATTGCACCAGCAATCTCAGTGCCTGCCCCCTGCCCCTCCTGTGTTTTAAGTCTTAAGCACACGTGTTAAAATCAGTGAAATGGGTTGAGTTTGTATTTCACATGCTGCCAGGTGAGGGTGCTGTTCCAATAAAAGTTCTGTAGGCATTGAAGACACATGGAGTTCTGCTCGCTAAACAGGCTGTGGTAGTCAGGCAAGTGATTTCTGTATATATCTATGGGTAGTAGAGCCTGAAAGAATGTTGAAAATCTCCATTCAGAAGACTCCAGCCATGTTATAACTGGGGCCAAGTCATATTACACTTTAGGTAATCGTTATTTCTTCCTTGAAGCTAAGTGGAACCTCACATTTTCATCAGTCATGTTTTTGATTTAAGTGCATTCACAATCCCAGGCATGAAGTGTAAAAAGAAAATTCACAGTTACTTTAAGAATGTATTTTACAAGGATCAGGACTAGGAAATGCTAGTTTTCAATCCTGGTAAAGTTTTGAATTTGAGTACAGACATGTAAACCACTTTGCTTTAGAGGCAAGAATGGGTAATACAAGTGTAAGAACTAATACGGTTTTGGAATCTAGCAGTCCCATTAAAATGATACTAACCACCAAATACATTTATGTAGTTGCATGTGTTAAATGGGGATGGAGATTAAAATCTGGCTTTTTTTTAGCATCTGTTGTATGGTAAATACAATTCAGTCATTTTGAAGAGGTTATTTCACATAGTGTTCAGATTTGGAACTGGTTGCTTGTGTTGTTACTTAAACAGCCAGTAAACTTTCTTTGTGACAGGTTGATCTGCCTGGCTTGAAGGCATTGTTAACAAAATGTGACTCGGACCAGTAAGTTATGATAGGAGAGAAGTGCAAGAAGCAGGATGATAGGGTGGTCCTACTGCAAGATTTTTTCCAGTTCTCTCTAATAGAGAAAGTTACTGTATGATGTAAAAAATTGTGGTGTACAGTGGTAAACGTACTTAGTCCTGAAAAGGTACAGCTCTTGCAATTGGAATAGTGATTCCCTGTTTAAAATCCTTAACAAATAAAATTAATGATAAAATATAATATTTTATGATTGAGTTTCAGTAATGGCTGGGGTTATGGTCAAGATTGTGGAGTCGTGAACATTCTCTGGAAATGCCTAATGAATGATACTCTTTCTCTCTGAAGAGTAATGAAGCTATAAATGTTTTGATTTGCTATGAGTGACTACAGAGATGATTAGATGATGATTTGTTTTGTGTTGTTTTTTTTGTTGTTGTTGTTTTTTCCCCCTGCAGCGGATAAATCCCTCTGCAGAAATGGTTATGATTGATAGGATGTTTAACCAGGAAGAAAGGGCATCTCTGACCCGGGATAAGCGTCTTGCACTTGTGGATCCTGGTAAGTAATAGTGAACTTCAGAATCTTAGAAAAGCAGTGTAAACGTGGAGTGTTTAAAAACAGACTGCAGTGAGCACTGCTGGTTAGGGATTCCAGTAATCAAAATAGCAAATGAGCAGTTGCATGTTGAATTTGGGAGCTACTAAAATTTAACTATCTAGAGACACTGTAAGGTTGAATGCAGTTATTTGGGGAAAAAATATGTTTGGCCTGTTTGGCAGAGAGATATTTCTGAGTTCCTTTTGACAGTAGTCCTGACTCCTGCATGGTCTCAGCTCTAGTAGCGAAGAATCTGTGAGTTTGCTGGCAGCCGTAAAGAACACTGCTGTAGGAAGCGTGAATACTTATCTTCATCTTAGTCAAGTGCTGGTTTTGGAATGGCGTGGCCACTTAAATGGCAGCATTTTTAACCACACTGAATGTAGCAACCATAAACGCATTGTTTGTGTAAGATAACAGTTACTGTTTGCTTAAATGTTGTGCATATTCTGCATATTTTATAAGCTATTCGGAGCATGTATTGAAGGAGGTATTAGTCTTCCAGATATATTTAGAATGCTGGGAAGTGCCCTTAGTGTGGTTTTACAGTGCATGTATGTACATTGTCACCAAATTCATCAACATACTGTCTTCTACACTGGATGCAGTAAAACACTGAAGCATGTGTGTGTCTCTTAAAGACATGGTTTTATAGGCTGTGGATGTTACTTGAATCTTAAAACACTCAGAAACTCCATTGGAGTGTCTGTTATTTTGATATATAGATAACTTAAGTAGAATGTTGCTACTTTATTTTCAGATGGTTATCAGGCCGATTTTTGTTGTTCTGCCAAACAATTTGATAAAACAGCTGAAGAAGCACAGTCCAGCAAAAGTGACCATCAGTCTAGCAAAACATTACCTTCTCGAAGTCAGACTACCAAAACCCAAGCCAGAGACCGACCAAAATCCAGCTCAGCAGAGTCCACAAATCACAGTAAACTTCCTCTAGTGCCTAACAATGTTCTGACACCACAAGAAGGAATAGCTTCTACAAAAAAATCAGAGAGCCTCACTAAAGCTTTAAAGTTTGAAAAAGCTAATTGTTCTTCTGAGAGCCAATATGTGGCCCTTTCTGAAGAAAAGATGTCTGGGAAAGATCTTGCTAAGTCCACTGAGAATTCTTCGAGTTCTGAAGACTTGTCAAAAACTGTCTCAAGAGGCGGTCATGGAACACACAATAAAATATCAAGGAACACAGTTCAGTCTTTCTCAAAGGTAACATGTAATAATTCCCTCCAAGACAAAACTCTGAGGAGCTCTCCAAAGAATGAGGTTTTACATCCTGATAATAGGAAAGGCTCCGGTGAACCCCAGCAAGACTTACTGCTCAGTAAGAGTTTAGAAACTACATTTAAGAACATCTTGGAACTTAAAAAATCTGGGAGACAGCCACAGAACGAGGCGACAAGTAGTGGCTCAGTTGAATTAGAATTTCCTAATTTTTCACCTATTGCGTCACAGGAAAACTGCCTGGAAAAATTTATTCCAGACCACAGTGAAGGTGTTGTAGAAACTGACTCTATTTTAGAAGCAGCTGTAAATAGTATCTTAGAGTGTTAATAGTTACAATACCATGGACAAGTTATGTTTCTCTTAGCAGAAGCAAATGTGAATGACACCACAAGTACAGCCTGACATGCATTTAAGGTTAACCTTTCTAAACTAGATTCTGTTCTGTGTTTGAGAGCAATACTCATTGTGGTTACAGTGAGATACCCAAGTAAAGTTAATCCTTGTTAGAATGCAGTCTGTTAGGGCCTTACTGTTTCAAGTATTATTATGATAGTGCTTTTGGTAACTGTGCAGTACTGCAACATAACAAGGTTGCAGGTTGTTAGGCCCTATGTAATATGGTAATATACTGACAATCACAGTCATTTGAAAGGATATATTTATTAAGAAAATGTTTTTAAAAAGTGACAGAAGCAACAATTCTCCCCTCCCCTTCTCTTCTGCAGATGATCAGATTTTTAGTTTTTCTGGAAAACCCACCGTACCTCTATTCAGAAGTGATTATTTGCTTTGTTAATGATCTGTGTTCTAGGATTCTTAAGTTGGAAGGATATCATCAGTGTGTTTACAAGGCTTCATAATTTAAACTTAAAAGTGCTTTTCTATTGCTTTCTGAGCAGAAACTAGTACGTGATGATATATTTGTAGTGGGTAACTTTAGTCTGTGGGATGATATTATATGATCTTAGTCACAGTGGCATGATATGAAGTAATAAATGCCTCACTAAGGAAGGTAGAATGGAAGCCAGTAAATGGCAATGTGTACAGGATGAGGCCATGATAGAGCCATGAATTTATATATATAATACATATATGTTAACTCTTGAGGAAAAGGTTTTGCATTTTATAATTGGATGTAGTCAGCCTTGAGTCTTTCTGAAGTGGTATAAATGTTTGGGGTTTTTTATTTGTTGTTTGATTTTTATTTTTATTTTTTTTAGACCGAGTGTCAAAAGCACTTTTATTTTAAAACTGTTATGATATTTGTAGCTTTTATTTTAAGAGGACATTAGCCTTACTCTGATTAAATTTAAAGGCCAGTGTTTATTTTTTATTTTTTTGCTTTTTGCTGTCAGAGAATGTTAAATCATCCACTGTAGCAGTCATAATTATCAAGCTATGTACAGACCAAAGTCGATCAGCAATCCCATTGTTTAAACATATCGAAAAGTGTGTAATTATTAATTCATATTGTAGAGCCAAGTGAAACCATTGCATGGTTTGTATTTGGCTTACTGTCATGTTAAGATAGAATCTTATTATTTTATTTATTTATTTTTATCTATGACCTTTTTTAACTTTTTTTGTTTGTTTTGCTGCCCATGCTGCATTTTCCTAGTTTACTTTGGTCATGAGTGCTTTTGTGCACATAAGTGCACTGACATTCATCACATGCACATAGTACATATGCCTGCTCAGGAGGATGTAGCTTTTGTGGTTTCTAAGGTATGCTCATGTTCTCCCTTAGATCTTCTCTGGTTTCTTACAAAAATTACCAGCCATCTTACAGACTTGGTGATGACAGTTTTCATGATACAGAGGCTCATTGTGACAAGCTGTGGTTGTCAGTCAGATTGCCAGGAAAGAAAACAAAAGGTTTTGCTGTTGTGTGATTCAGTCCCATCTGAATAGTGCAGAAGAAAGAAGGATTAGATCCTTGAGACAGAAGATTATGGTGCAACTCAGTATTGAGCTATAGTCCATTGTCTGACCACTAAAAGGAAACCAAATCTATGAAGCAATGTGAGAAAGATGAACTTAAGTAAAATTCATTTCCCCTTCAACGTGAATGGAAATACTGGTTTTGTATGTTACTAATTGCCATTTAAAAAATATGTGCCAATTTTAAGTACATGTTTGTAAAAACCCAACATTCCCAAGTGTTGTATAAAATATTCAAGGTAATAATAAGTATTGCCAGTTTTAAATTTTTAGTTAGGTGTGCATAGAATAGACCCTCAGGCGGTTAGTTGCTGTCTTATGGGCAACACTGACAATGTAGTCTTCACCTATTGCCTTTTTAGATTTAAGGATATGCTCGTGGCTGTGTATCTTGATGCGTATTTTATCATTTTGGAAATTTAAACATTCTACACTATCTAGGAAGGAAAACAGTAAGTTACACAGCTATATGATAACTAGTTAAATTTTTATTTTATAGGGGAAAAAAAAATAAAGTTGCGCAGTCATTGATCCACTTGCTTTTTGTACCATCTTGAAATGGCTACAGGGTTTCCAGCCTACACGCAACTGAAGTATCAGGCTATGTGTTGTCTATTGGATCTTGTCTGGGGATGGGGGACAAGGGCATATGAAAAAAATGCCAAATTAAAAAATCGTGGTTGATTCGGTCAGACACATTTCTCTGAACTACTTACGAGAGGAAACCAGTGAACAAACCTGGCAAGATTAATCTTAGATTATTGATGTTCTGTTGTTCACTCCTTTGAATTCAGTTCTAAAGGAATTCTGGTACGTGGTGAAGCAGTAAATGAAAGAATTGTGGTTTTGTTGTGCTTTTAAAAAACAAACAAACAAAAACAAAACAAAAACTAAACTACTATGAATTTATTAATCACGTGGGCTCAAGTCCAGCAAAGTATTGTGAATGTGCATGACTTTAAACATGTTTTCATTATTTTGCTGGATCAGCGTTGTGATTTCAATGTTATTTAATACTGCCTAATAGTAAACCAAATTTTAAACTGGCAATTAAACTATGTTAATTTTGAAGATTTTAGCATAATTTATCTGTTAGATTAGGGAGGCCTTACAGACTGACTTCACTTAAAGAGGATGTGTCACTTATTGTCAGTGTGGTATGGACTTTATTTGCTTAAATACCTTCATTTGTAAAGTATGTCTCACTTGAAATTGCTTTGTATACATTTTGTAAAAATATTTATAAAATGTTTTGTAAAAAAAAAAAAAGTATAACAAATTGCAGTTTATTTTGTTATGTTGGATAAATACTGTTAAAAGACACAACTCAGTAAATATATTGTTAATCCATGGATAGGAAATGTTCAGTTGGAGATTACAAATTGAAACAACCATTGCAATACAGCCAAAGATTTGGGAAAAAAATTACTATCTGTGATTGTCTTGATTTAACCAGGTTGAATATTTACACTTCCAGAAGAGGATTGTTCTCAGTTTTAAGTAATATGGTTGCAGAATATTCTTACTCCCGCACTTTTTATAATACACCCCTGTTATAAAATATTTAATAGAACAACTTTCTATACTCTTTATGAATCTTTCTAAATGTACACTATTACAGGATTTGGTTCATGTGGCATTACAACTGCATACAGTAATGTTGAACTCCAGATAACAGGATTACCAGTGGTCTTGCTCTGTTGTCATTAGAAATACTGACATGGGAGGTTACTGAGAAGTGCTCTCCTTCTTTGGAATGTTTTCATTAGATAGAGGCATCATCTTCCTTATACCTTGGGGAGACAGAAGAAAAGAGAATGATTTTTGTTAGTCTGCTGGCTGCCTCATCCATGCTACAGTTTTCCAAGTAGTGCTGGCTGTGTTTGGTTACAGATACCTGTGATTGCAATACTTCCCATTCCTTCTCTTTGGCTGTGAGATGATGTTAAAATTGCTGGTGATAGAACAATTCTTCCTGCTTTTAGAGGAGTGACGAACTTTTCCTACTGTGATTGAATTTTTCAGAAAATGTGCTGAGATTCTGATCTAGTAAAGCTCTTATGCTTGGAACTTAAGTTTCTTTTTGGAGGGTATGAAAACGAGGGATTGGTGAAGTCACCGCCTCTCAGGTTGGAATAGGGCCTGCAGTATTGAAAGGTAGATATCTTCACGGTTAGTACTCATTATTTTGTCAGAGAGACAAACTTTTGACTGCTCCCCACATGGATTCAGAGAGTAACAATATGAAAAAAAATGGTTAATATTTTACTTTAATCTCTGTCTGCATTAGGATGGCTAAACATACTGTAATTTTTTTTGTTTGTTTGTTTATATCATATCCCTATAGTTTTGCCAGGCAGGCTTTCTGGGTTGGGAAACATTTGATATACAGTTTACTGTGCAGCTGTCTTCACTTCAGAATGTCTTTTCCTTGCAAGAATATGGTGTATTTTTTTTTTTATTTGCCTTTCAATAGCATTTTTATGGTGGGGGTTGTTAACATGTATTCTGACATTCAGGGCAGCATTTCGGAAGATGTGGGCTTGTGTGATAATGCATAGCATATTCAAAAAAGTCAGAACACCTTTCATTTTGAGGATTTGTATGAAATAAAGTGCCAGAATAAGCTTGGCACAAGGAAAGGTGTGTAAGTAATTTGAACTCCAGAGAAATCCCAGTCCTTTTCAGAAAATGTTTTCCTTATAAACATTTCAATTTTTCCTTTAGAATTGTACACACCTGCTCTTGGACTTTTCACAATCATGTGTTTGTCAGACAGCTTCAAGAAATGCAAATAATTGTCTTCATGACTTGGGAGTCAGCTGTCACTTTGGTTAAAGAAGGTGTTTACAGAAAACAGTTACGTTCTGATGAAGGTCTGAACAGCAGTAGCTCTGCTGCACAGGTTTCATACACTCTACACAGATTCCAGATTGTGGTAGTGGTGGGTGTACTGATTTACTTGTTTATAATTTAGGGAATGGCATTTATCTGACTGTGCTACTACTCTTGCAACTAGTCATTGTCCTGGAAAGTGAAAAAATGTATCCATAATAACTAGGTGCAGTAGATAAACACCAAGCAACCTTCAGCAAGCTTGCTTGTGCTAGGGAAGAAAAGTGGACACAAAGTGAAAACCAGTAAGGTTGCCCTGTTGTGTGCTGAGCATAAAACCCTGCTTTATTTTTTTCCTGGACTTTAGATCATAACAGTTTTGTGGGGAAAAAATGTCTTAACAATGGAGGAAGAAGCTAAATAAGAATTTAAGGATCTTCAGTAGTGTTTTCTTTGCTTGGCCTCATACACTAGCTGTTGTTTAGTTGGATTCCATTGTTTCTGCAGATTATTAGCCTTCTGGAATGTAGTGCCAAGTCTTCACTGCTGCTTTTGCATTGCAGGATTATTTTTTTTTTTTTTAGGAATTACTTTTTTTTTCTTGAAATCATAGAATACTTTAGGTTGGAGAAGACTCTTTAACATCATTGAGTCCAACCATTAACCTTACGCTACCAGATGAAATGAGGTGTTCTAATTTGAGGTAAAATCGATGCAACAATATTAATGAAATGACAGCAATATTAGAATTCAGGACTTTGAAGGGGAAGCAAGGTTAGGTAATCTATGTTGATACTTCTAAGCTGCTTTTAATGTCTCGGTTAGCTTTCATGTCTACATAGCTTTTCATTACACAGTGTAGTCCTACCAGGGGCTATATGTTCAGAATTAGCCTGAATTCTTGGCTATTTAAGTTCCTTACTGTCAAATGTTGATTACCACTTGTGAAGACAGTATTTTTTTCATTCACATTAATGTACAAAACCAGGCTTTTCCCGATAGAGCTTCACAGTCTCTGCTCACTACTGAGGTGGAAGTAGCATAGACCTAACTCTGACGTTCCTTTCTAGACACCTGGCACATAGAGCCTGACCCACACACAGTCTATTGAATGAATGGAAAGATGATTTTCAGTTAAGGATTATGATGGTAATACTTCTCTTCTAAAAAACAGAAATGAACAAAACGCACAAAATTTAAGTTTTATATCATTGGGTGGAAGGTGATACAAGGACTCAAATTCTACAGTGATGACGATCTTGGCACTTAGGTAGGTTGTGTTACATAATTAATGTTATTTGGGGTGGTGATTGAAGAAAATTTGTCATAAAAGCATGCTTCTATTTTTTTTCTCTAAACATTATACACTTTGAATAATTAGTGCACAGTTCTGAAAATACAAAGCTTTATTCTCTCCCATTTGTTTTTACTCAAAATGTTCATACAGAGATACAAAACCATGCTCAAGACATGGTGAGAAATTCCTACAGGTAGCTAGTAAGTGGTATAATGGCTGGAATTGAAGTGAGCTAAAATAGTTGACATTTATGAGGCTAAAATCCTGACTGAATTTCTATGATCAAACTAAAGTTCAGCAGCTGAAATTATTTTCAGAAATTACGAATTGTGAAGTTTAATTGAAGTACAAGGGTGAAATAATTTATATAATACCTGTTGTTCTTGAGCTGTGTCTCAGCAGTTGGATTCTCCTTGACTTCAGGCTTTGGGAATTACTTTAGAGATATTCAAAACTCACAGCTTTTGAAAATTAACAGATGACAGAGAAATGACATTTGGAAAAGGTGTTTGTTTTTCAAGTTTTCATGTAAGTTCTGAAGCTGTAATCACAAATTATGCTATTACTTCTGTGATTGAATTTCAGTTGGTTACAAGTCAGGCAGGTACTAGCCTTCAAGAGAGCAGGTATTTATTTGCATACAGAAAAAGTTAAGAAAATTTGGCCTGATTTGGCTTCAGGGATTATTGCTGAAAGTCAAGGGGCTAATATCAATAGGGTTATTTAGATGCTTTTCTTACATTGTGGCACTCAACCACTGGACCAGCAGTGACAAAATAAATATTTAAGTGTCTGTTTTGTTCTCTCTAGAGTAATTTAAATAATGTAAATAAAAACATTTCTGCAGTATTACTGAACTTGAATTTTTTTTTATTTTTTTTTTAATTCAGCTCAATTTGAAGTGGTTTAATCTCAGATTAGAACTTCTTGCAAAGTCTCACTCCAAAATGTAAGAATGCACTTCAACAATACTTGGTTTTAAATTTCTTAATAGACCTTCCAGGGTACTTTTTTTTACCTGGCTACACCCATGCTATCGATGATATGTTTGTGTGATCCATATCCTTTTGAGTGAGGAGCAGCAAAGAATAACACTGCTGGAAACCTACTGTAGTTCATTGCACAGCTTGATTTTGCTAGGAATACCTGGGGCTGACAAATGGCAAACAGAATCAGAATGCATGTAGTCAGTATTATGGAGACCGAACAACTCAATTTCTCCTTGTGCTCAAGGTAGAATTAATCAGGGATTTGAAAGTGCCCCGTTAGCAGGCATAAATAACAGACTAGTCTGCTGTGCCTGTGAAAGGTTGGATACAGAGTGCTCAGGAACACGGACTCTGAAAACTTTGTGTACAGAGTAGGAAATTCAGATGAAGCTGAAGGAGATGAAGATTCAGGGTTTAGAAGACATGAATGGGAAGGTAGGTAGGTGTGTGGGGGATGGATTTTGTGGGGAACTTTGAGATTTGAATGACTAAAACATTTTAAAAACACAGTATGTATTATACACATAGGAAGTTGTACAGAATTGCATTTATTTTTGTATTAGATCATACAATTATTTTTAATTTTTTTTAATTACTAAACATACTATCTTCTTCTCCCTTGCACCTCTGTGAAAATACCTGGATGGTACTGGGTGAAGGATGACTTTAGCATGGTGAATATCATGCTCAGATACAGAGTTGTGTACCTTAACTGTTTTAAGGGTGGGCTCGATGCAATCTGAAAGCTAATTGTGAAAGAACATACCTAATGCACAAGATCTAGTTTTAACCTCAGCAAAAACACCACTAAAAATTGTGAGTAAACTACAAAGTGTTGTAGAATTAAGGAAGTGTTTTCATGGTACTGGATGAGCATCGTTGGCAACATATCTTATTAAGAGGTAAGGAAAGTGTGGAATCTATTTGCTACTATGCTATTTTTTGTCTGAGGTTAGATTTTCTCCTTGTTAGAAAAGAGTAGCTTTTGAGTTTTTAGTGAAAACTTACACAACCTTATGACAGCTGTAGTAATTGGTATGTAATTTATGAGAATGCATTATGTTACTCTCGTCTATCAAAGAGGGCAATTTTAATTCTGAGACAGTCTGAGAGTTAAAACTTCTATTTTCTGAGGAGCTGAAGACCTCTTTGTTTTAGAATTAAGTTATACTGTGTATGATTTGTCAAAGGGAAAAGAGAGGTGCCACCCTGGTCTAATGTTGTTGTTGTTTAATCCTTTGACAATCAAATTTGAAGCCCCTAAGTAAATAAGCATTCTCAGATACTTCAAGCCTTAAATCACCTCAACCTCTTTCTGCAGCAGTGCTCTGTCAGAGACTATCCAGTTTATTTCAGAGCCATTGCAATCGAGGAGGATGCTACAAATAATCATAACTGTTTTATCTCTGCTCCCATTTTCTTTCAGTGATACGTAATCACTCTGAGGGGAATTGAGGTCTTCAATTTGCAAACTCTCCAGCTAAGAGTATTTGCATGCAGATGTGTTTAGTATCTATCCCAAGCAGGGTGAAGGAAATTTCCTTCTTACTTGGCTAGCTTAGTAGATGTTAGTACTAATCTAGATAAATCAAGCAAGATTATTGGTGACAGATGAAGAGCATCTGCCATTCTTTTTCAGATGAGATGGTCCTAATAGTTTTTTGGCTACAAGTCTGATTCCAGGATCCAGGTATTGAAAGTATGTGAAGGTTGGAGTTGGTGAGTGCCATAAGTGGTGAGACCAGGTTAAAGGAGCCTCAAAATATTATAGGCACATACAGATCTGTTTGTAATGCAATCCATAGGCAATATTTGACTTGAAATCCACTTTTGTTGTGTGGAGAGGAGAGGGAGCAGACATAAATTGTTATAAGTACATTGTTTTTTAGAACAGCGAAAAGAGGATTTTTTGCTTGCTTCTTGCTTCCCCTCTTAAGGCTGCAGGAGCTTTGGCAAAGTTGAGTTGACTTAGTCTTCTGTAAGAAGTTTCGAAAAAGAAAAGGGAATGTGGAAAGTTGTGTGTGTCTATTCCAAAAGTAGTTCAGAACCATCACATTATGTGCAAATAAACAGGTTTCAATTGTCTGCTACTAATTATCACCCAATTCGATTTCCATGCTCTTCAAAGGGACTCGTATCTTTCCATTTAGTTGTTTCAGTGTGATGAATCCTTAATTCAAACCAAACCTGAGTGAGTTTCCCACTGGAAAAAAAAAAAAAGTGAGGAATTTGTTTATCCGCGGTCATATCGGTGTGTCCTTTAGGTTTTATATATGTGGTGATTCATAGCCTCGGTGGGGAGGTAAATTTGCGTCAGTCTGTGAAGTGGCTTTGCCTGTTTGGCAAGTTTGTAAAGGGTTTGGCCAGTTGTAGAAGAGCTTAAATAATCGTGCGATGGTTCTGCTGGGCTTTGAGTAATGAGGGGAAGTTTTAAAGTGATGTAGCCTACAGTCTACAAGGGCATTGAAATAACTTTTGTATGCCTTTTCTCCCCCAGAAACATCAACTACAAACTATATAGGACTATAATGAGAAAGTAAGGCAACCTAAGATATATCTCATGCAGGTATTGAATAAGCACTGCCTTAGAACTCTTGTAGTGCTCTGTCGCCTGGATATTGTCTTGGGCAGCTGGCTCTAGGTAACCCTGCTTGAGCAGGGGTGTTGGACGAGATGACCACCAATGGTTCCTTGCAACCTCAACCATTATGTGATTCTGGGCCAGTAATACTAAGCAAAAATTGTGAAGAAAAGTTATTTAAGTGTGCAGTAGTAAATGTAACTTTGGTTTCACTGACTGCAGTTTTGAATTGAACTTTTAGGAGTCACACATGTGATGGGGGTATTGAAAAAATACATTGGTTTCGGTTCTTCATGAGCTGGAAAGAGAATACATCATCAGAAATATGTTAAAAGATTGTGACCAGTCAAATACTTAGTAGTTTAGAAAAAAAAACAACAAACCAAAAAAACCCCAGAATTACAGGTGTCTGTATGACTATTTATCCTGCTCAAGGGAGCATATTTTTATGCTCTCATAGCTTAGGTGCTGAGAACGTGTTAGCACTGCGCTGTGCATGTTGTCATACAGTGCACTCACATGCTTACACACACTCACCGGGTCCAACCTTTTGGACCTGAAATTATCATTGGCTGTCAGACAGCTTTTTACTTAGATGACTGGCCTGTTCTTTTTCCACGCATGCCTGTCTCAGTGAGCAGGACAGCACAGGTGTGTTGTAGTGTAGCCAGGTCTATCTAAAGTCTTGCCTGTGTGCTATGTAAAAGTTAACTAAGCCTGATGAGGTCAAAGCCCCATCTGAACAGCATCTCCCTTTCCTAGGTAGGAGTCTGTCCTGTGGTGAAATGCTTAACATCAATTCCCACTAACTCAGACTTCTCTAAGCACCAGATTTCCTCCTCCAATTGATTCTGTAGAAAAGACAGCACTGGTCTCACAGATCCCCAAGTACTCCCAGTGCAAGTCTTCATGAAGCCAAAATGGCAACTGGCAGTAATGTAGGTGTCATCTTTAGCAGGGCTGGCTCTTGAGTATTTACCAAACACCACAGCTACTGATCCTCAGCCGGGGAGTCTGCGGTGTACTATAGCTTATATCTCAGGTAGTCGTGTTTGCTGGATGGAGTGAATGCTCTTCATTTTAACAGGCCTTGCCTGTTTTCACTGTTGAAAATATTTGATGTCCATCCTCATCCACAGTCTCTGTTACTCTGTTACCCACTACTGCAGTAAGCTGGCAGCTTCCCTCTTGAGAAGAGTCGATCTCTTCCTTCAGCTCATGGTGAAAGCAGTGCTGGCAACCGCTCTCTGAGCACAGATGGCAATCTAAGAAGGTTCTTACTCAGAGATTTCAACTTCTGATTTTTCTAGACCTTGAAATCAGTCTTTCTCAGAAAAAAAAAAAAAATATTATTTAGTGCCTTTGTGCTGTAATGGATCCATTTAAAGTGCAGTCTGCCATCCAGCTGGCTACACACTTAACAGCCACAGCAGGGGAAAGGGTAAATCCAATCAGTGAACTGCTGCTTAAAAAGGTGGCAGTGAAGTCATTAGCTAGCCCTGGAAATTGGGAACAGCTATTTACAGTTGCATGTGATCTTGGTACAGATTCTTGCAAAAAAATTTTATCTGACACTGGACACTTTTCTCCATGTGGGGTCATATAGACCTTCCAGGGTCAGGGTCCTCACAAACCTGGCGTGTGTGGTGCTGGCTGGGTGCAGATTTTAGAGCCTGTCTTAGTTGTGAGGATGCCTGACTGCACTGAGCCTGATGCAGGGGTCTGGCCTCCTTAACCTCAGCTGGGTGAGTGGGTTTATGCTTAAATTTGCTGTAGCTCTGGATAATGACGTTTTTAGAGGTGGTTATTTATTTATTTTCCCAAGAGAAGGGAGGAAGAATTGGGGGGAGGTAAATGCTAGAATCTGAGTAAAAAATTTGCTCTGCAGATCCATTTTTTTATGCATTTTGACTACTTTTCAGAAAGAATGTGTGGATTCTGTAAGCAGGCGGAGACAATAGTACTGCAAAGTGTGAATTTCTCCCAGCTGTCTTAATGGAGTGTTGATTTTAAAACCTAATTTCACTGCTGCTTGCTGTGCAATTAACACCCAGTTAATACATTTAGTTAGTTCTGCTCTGTGGTACCATATATTGTGCTAGGGTGGGTCTCCCTATGGACACTTCAGTCAAAACATCCATTTAAGATAAGTGAGTAGTCAACAGAGAAAACAAAATCTGAGGCTAAGGAAGTAGTCATAAGCCAGGAAAGCTGGTAATACTCTATTAAAATTAACTTGAATAAAGTCTTTATTTCTGTTATGCCAGGGGAAAAAAAAAAGGCAAAACAAACAAAAACAAAACAAAACAATAAAAAAAACCACCAAAACCCAAACATAGCGAAAAGAGAGAGAGTTGAGAGACAGGAAATGAAAAAATGTTTCTGTGTGTTTACAAAAGGATCTAGTAAAAGAGAACCTGACAAAATAGTGGCTGACACAGAGAAGTTGAATCAGATACCTCCATGTAAACTTGAAATGCAGGAGAACAGGACAGCTAATGAAACAAAGATAAACATCAAGTGAGGTCAGAAAACTTAGTAAGAGTATAACTGTTCCAGAATAGTAATAGAACGGTAGTTTCTGTCTTGTGTAACAGCAATGGTATTTACTGGTACAAGGTTTAGAAACATGGAGTAGTGAGTTGGAAAAAAACCCACCATGATTGTGGAGACTGCAGTATTTCATGAGGAAACGATTTGTGAAAGTTACAGCTTTCAAGCTAGGTTAAGATCTGACCATTCCTGCTCAGCAGTGATCTCTGAATGCCTTGTAAATATAATGATGTTCTATACTAATGAAACAAAAGAGGGCTTTTAGCCACTAAGGATAGATCAGGTGGAACAGGAAACTATTTCTGAAAATTCAGGAGCTCTCTGGGCTGGGGAAGTGATATTTCTCTGGATGCAAAATTTCTGCATTATATCAATTCTTGGTGAAGATTGCACATCAGTTTCAGGATTCTCCACGAGGTGGAGGAAGCAGCTTACACTTTGGCGTGCGGCAGGCTGCGGTGCGGGGAAGTGGCTGTGTTCCTCTACTCTCCTCTGCCACCCGGCAGCCCCCGCACGACCCAGCCCCTCGAACTTGTACGGAGGGAGCCTGCAAGAACAGGCTGAAGGTTTCTTGATGGTTTGTTCCTCTTAAAAAGGATAACGGTGATTTCAATATTGTGATTCATAGGAGGTCTTTAAGCTCTCGGTTCTTCATGAAGAAGAATGCAAGAAGCTTAGTCCCACGGCTGTGCAATGTCTGTCCTGTGGTCACGCAGCAAGGTAGTTGCTGGGCTGGAGGATAAACCTGGTTGCCTGAAATTTGATATGCTGCACTGTATTTAGTCCTAGAGGTCAATTTCACTATAAAATTGATGTTCTTTATGGATAAGATACAAGTAGGAACAATCACAGATAGAATCCATAATTAAAATATTGTAACCTATCCTAGGTTTGTGCTAAGGGCTCTGGTTTTGTGAACACTGTTTCAAGGTTTCTGTTGACTTAATGGGATTTGGAAGGATTTACGTTGAACAATTAGCCCCATGGTTGTGTGTGTCACAGTCCTGTGTTTTTAGTTTTTGCAGCTCCTAAAAATCAAACTGTGTAATTTGCAATTTCCTTTCCTAGTCCTAAATGCTATCATCCAACTGATTTTTATTATTGCCTGTGATGAAACAGGTCAACTCTAAATAGAAAATACTAGTTATTTTAAAAATTAAATTCATTTAATTTCTGTTGAAAAAAGATCTCTGCTAATACTAAAGTATACATGACACAACACTGCTTGCTGTTTTAGCTGGTCGTCGTATGGCAGATTATGTGAGTTATTTTTCAAGGCATTAAAGTGTGTTTGCAGCAGTGCTAAGGTTGTTTCCGAGTTTCACAGGGTATCAAGATAAAAAGCCTTTAGAATAGGATGTTATTAAGGTGATTTACAATAAGTGAACACAGGAGTAGAACAAAAGACTGAACTAGTAAATAGCTTGGAAAGTAGGCTGGAAAAGGGTCTCGAGGAGCCATTTCATCCTTGATATGTGTTCCTCTGCCTATACTGTTCTTGGCAGAACTTTGCCTAAGGTTGCAGTTATGAGTTTACACTAAAGGTCAATTTGCTTCCCTTTAGCCCAAATATTCTATGTGAGCTCCTTGTTTCTGTGTTGCCATAAATGAAGCATGTGTGAGGTTAGAAAGCAGTGGCAGGTGAGGAAGGTGAAGGATTTGATAAATGTTGTTGCCATGAGGGAAAATGTCCATGAACCTGCTCCTAAATGTACAATGGTGTGTATTCTACAATGTCCCAAACCTTTTATTTTCTTGGGGCCAGGGCAGATGGTTGGTTTACTTGATGCTTGCTTCTCTTTTTTTTTTTTTGTTTTCCCTTCCCTCATTTACTAATATTATTTGTGCCAGTTCCTTGAAGGAAATAAACAATATTTATGTTTTGCCAAAATATATGAGGGCTTCTTCTGTCATAGCTTTGCCAGTTAGGGACATAATATCATCTTGCTTCTGACTGATACACCTATGATACTAACTCATCTAGCTCACAGCCAGGACTAAGAAATTTCTTAACAGCTTGGATGTATGATCTGTACTTCAGGTGAAGTTTGGTCTCTGTTCCTTTATGTATGCTAGCTTGTGACAAACTAAATAATGTTAACATAAACTTTACTAGAAGAGGTTGACAGGAAGCAAGCTTTGTGAGCCTCTGTGACAGCTAAAAGTCTATGTTGTGTTACTGAAGATTCAGATATTAGTGGCAATTTGTTACTGTTGTAAATCAGTCAAGATGACCAAGCCCCAGTTCCTTTCTAGAGGCTTGAAATTCAGATGACCGTAGTTATGATTGATAGAGTCTTAGCTTTAACAGAAATAATTCTGCTTCAATAATATGGAAATGTAATAGTAATATGCTTTCTCTGGGTGGAGGGATAAATCTATGGCAACACCCTCCAAACTACTTGAAGAAAGAAGCATTTGTCCTTGAACGCAACCTTGGCTAGTCTTTGGAGCTGTGCTAAATTATGTGAATTATCTGAAAAGGCAGAACTTACTTCCAGACACCTGAAAGAATATGTTGGCTTTGCTATTATATTATTGATACAGGACTCAAATTGGGCAATAGCTACATAGGAGGTAGGTCACATTTAGCAAGATGGGATATCAGTTGCCACTCTGTTTTCTATCTGCCGCAAATTCTCTAGCAACATGTGGTTCAGAGCAAAAAGCAATGGGAAACTCCAGAGAAAGCTCTGATGGCTTCCCTGCAAGGTTGGACTGGAGCAAGGACTAGCCTGTTGGTCTGGTCCTTGCTCTCCTCAGCAAGGGATGGCTCCTTGCTGATCCATGCCCAGGGCTGGGAACACTAGCAATGCCTTTCAGTAGGTGTCTTCCATGCATGTATGACCTGGGATGCTGCTCTTACTCCCCTGCTGGTGACCTGCATGTGAGAAGTGTTACCTGCTATGCTAATGACCATCCCTCCATCCCCATCAATTGATGTAAAATGAGGCAATAACAATAGGAATGAAATTTTAGTGGTGTAGTTCAGAACTCCAGCACAATAGAAGCAAGCATGAAATGAATGCTGTCTCCTTTTAGAGTGATGGCTTTAGTAGCTTAAACTGGGACCAGTCTCCTGATACAAGATCTATGTGCAACAGCATTTTTTTTCCTGTGTAATTCATTATCCTGATTGTTCCCTTCATCACAAAGATGCTATAATTTTTACATTTTAAAAATCTTTAACAGGCCTTCTTTTAACTGCTGGTGGATCAGGCTGACTGAAAAAAAAAATAAATCTTTAAAACATGTGGTGAAGTGAAAAATACACCAAAATTTCACTTCGGTGTTCTGGCCAAATCTGTCTTATGGGAGTTGCTACTCTAGCAGTCTCTGTGCTGGAGAGTCATTTTTCTCATCTTCACTTGTGCTGCAAAATTGTGCTTGCTCTAATACTGAGGCCAAACACATCCTGAGAAAAAACTGCTTGGTTTGCCAAACATGCAGCTGATGACACATGTATTTATGCTTCCTGGCAAATTAAGTTAAACAAACAGGGACTAAGTTGGGCAGACGTTATAGGAGGTAATACTTCATTATAACTCTGCTATGAGCAGCTTATTCTCCTTTCCAATTATGGCATCCCTAGGCATCCTTACTCCTCTCTTGGGTATTATTGGGGAAAAAATATGGCATGTAAAGTCTTGAAAGCACAGCTACTGTACAGTAGGGGACAGTAGCTAAATCAAAGGGGCTGAGCACATGTACATCTGTCTCATTTAGTTAAAAGCATGGTTGTTTCTACCTCAGATATTAAACTGTTAAATTAATTCCTGAGAACTGTCACTCCATTCTTAGTGTGCCTGAATTCAAACTGCATTTCAGTAACATCAGTTTCTGTGCAAATAAACAGTAGGTTTCAATTGTCTGCTGCTAATTATCACCCAAATTCGATTTGCACGCTCTTCAAAGGGACTCATATCTTTCCATTTAGTTATTTGTTTCAGTGTGATGAATCCTTAATTCAAACCAAACGTGGGTCAATTTCCAACTGCAAAAAAAAAATGTGAGGAATGTGTTTATCCGCGGTCATATCAGTGTCTCCTTTAGGTTTTATATATGTGGTGATTCATGGCCTCAGTGGGGAGGTGAATTTGTGTCAATCCGTGAATTGGCTTTGCCTGTTTGGCAAGTTTGTAAAGGGTTTGGCCAGTTGTAGAAGGCTTAAATAATTGTGCCTAATGGGATGGTTCTGGTGGGCTTTAGAATAAGGAGTGCAAGTCCTGAAGTTACACAGGCACAGAAAAATCTTGTTAGACTTCAATTCCCATCCTACCTATAAAAAGATATATGCGTGAGGATGAAATGGAGACATGGGATAACATGATCTAGACTCTTTCCTACTGCATCGAATCTGCACTTAAAAATGTGTATATTTTATTTTACACAGGCTCCTTGGTTGTCACTGTGACCCTTTGCTATGTGCACATCCATAAAATTTCAGTCACAGAAGTGAAGGAATTCTGGACATTTTTCTTTTTAAAATAAACAGAAAGTACCAAGTGCAAGCAAGAGGACTATAGCAACAATAAAATTTCTTTGTAATAAATACCACATGCGATCACGATTTACGAAGCAGCCAATAAAGACTAATTTTAAAAGAGAAATCCTTCTATTCTCTTTCATGTGGCTAAAGGCAGCATCATTTCTGGCTGTCTTTACTGGAGATTTATTCAAAGATTTAACACCCCCATCTGTTTTTCTTCTCCTGGAAGCTCTGAGGAGGATACTTTATTAACTTGCTATTCTTTAGATTCAGATCTGACCTCTGTTTTCTTTTAATGTGGAGGTAGTTGGTAGTAGTTTGGGATTTGTTTTCTTTAAAGAACACTTTCAAGGTATTTCTGTAGTATGCTGTAGCATTTCCTGTATTTATTTATTTCTTCTAATGACCTGAGTAAATAGACCTTAATTTAGGTAAGTCCATGAAAAACCCCTCCTCAAAACTTGTATGTTGTCTTTTGATGCTTTCAATATAGGTTATTTAACATCTCGGGAAAATAGCCTATTTTGGTTTGGTGCCCAGTCAGCTAAGTCTGAACTGGTGACCTAATGTGAAATTGTTTGCTGCTGTCAGTGAAGGAAAGATTTCAACTTTATGGCAGGTATTCCTCAAACCTCACTGTTTCTGGCTTCTCTGTCACAATTAAAATCAGAGTCCTTCTGAAATAGAGCTGCAATTACAAAATGAATATCAGCTGCATTTTTACTGTGGCTGTATCTGTAAGGTGTGTCTCATCAGGATTTGATACAGGGAATTTGTCTTTGCCAAATGAAAACTTTTCTGTTTCTATCTGGATCAGTGTTTCTGGACTCCAGTTCTGTGTGACTGCTTAAACTCCATTATATTTTTACAGTTTATTTTCAGTCCTGCCAAGTCCAGTCCAGATAGTTGTGTGTTTTCTTCCTACAGTGTAGGTAGAGTATGTGCTGGTAGAATTGCTACAGCATACAAGACAGGTTAAGATGTATAGGATGAAAGTTTTGTGTTTGGGTTGTCTCAGCCTTGGTTGATGAAGGCAGGGGATCTTATTTAACAAAGCCATAAGTAATAATAGCCTTGGGAACTAGTAATTGCCTGTCATGATAGGAATGGGATAAATCTTAAGGTAGGAACACTCAGATTCCTAGATGTATTTCATGTAAATTCTGTGGGTGTTTTGTAAGGTTTGGTTGTGATATATGTAGGCACCTCTTCTTTCCTAGTATCTGTGAATGTTCTGCTCAGGTAATGGACAGCAACCTGAGAAAGGCTTTGCCTTTTTATATTCTCAGTGCCTTCAGATAATATCTAAAATGATTTGCCTCCATTAGAGTGAATCCCTAAAGGAATGGTCATCTCTGTGTGGAGATTTTGAGAGTGAATTGTGGTGAGCTCTATTAAGTTCTTCAATGGTGTCGTCATTTTAGTTAGGACAGAACAGTGACTTTTCAGCTCAGTTCTTCTAACTGCACTGTCTGAAGTCAGCAGCCTGTTTTCACAGACAGTGTCTGCTTCTGGCAGTGATAACGCCCCATGTTTAGAGTTACTACCAAGGACTGGTGTGCAGACCAAGGCCACTGCTGGATCTTGTGTACCACATTGCGGGGTGCAGGAAGTAAAAGGCTGCACCTGCAGGGAGGAGAGGACAGGACAGGTGACCCTGAACTGAGCAGTGAGGGATTCCAGCTGCTATATGTCATATTCGGTATAAAGCTTGAGGGATCACGAGGGCCAAGCTCTTCTTCTCTGCTTCAATGGCCAGCATCCAAGGAGGACTCTATCTGTTCTGCCTTTGATCCTGATCTGTGTGTTCCTCCATCTGGTACCAGAATCCAGCTCCTAAACACAGCTCCCGCCAGTCCGAAACTCTCCCAATGCCTCCTCCACAGCATCAGTGGTGATGGTGATGTAATTGCCATCAGGGGAAGTTGGGTTCGATACTGGTTTTGTATATATTCCATTTTATTATTTTCATTAAAGCTGTTCTAGTTTTCTAATCACTAAATGTCTCTCCCTTATTCCCTTTCTCTTCCCCTTTGGGGAGTGAAGGGGGTTAACAGAGAGCATCTGTTCTAGGTCTAAAGGGCTACCCTGACCCTAAACCATGACAAATGGTTTAACTGTAATCTTCATAGTAGTTGGAGCTCACTTCAGTTAAACCTGAGCATTCACGTTTTTAAGGAACTTCTGTCTGCGGGTTAGCTGCCTGGATTAATGTTCATGAAGAATTACAGAATGTCTTTGGTTGGAGGAGACCTTCAAAATCATCTAGGCCAGCCTTCAGCCCAACACTGAAAGCTCACCACCAAACTGCGTCCCTGAGCACCAGGTCCACATGCCATTTAAACGCCTCCAGGGATGGTGACTCCACCACTGCCCTGGGCAGACCATTCCAAGGTTTGATAATCCTTTCAGTGAAGAAATGTTTCCTAATATCCAGCCTAAACCTCCCCTGGCACAGCTTGCATCCATTCCCTCTGGCCCTGTCACACGCCACCAGGGAGAAGAAGCTGTCCCCCTCCTCACTCAAACCTCCTTTCAGGTATTCATTGAGAGAAGTAAGGTCTCCTCTCAGATTTCTCTTCTCCAGACTAAATAACCCCAGCTACCTCAGCTGGTCCTCGCAGGACTTGTGCTCTAGGCCCATCATGAGTCTTTTGTTGCCCTTTTCTGGACATGCTCCAGCACTTCTGGCCACAATAACCCCATGCAGTGCTACAGACTGGGGAATGAGTGGCTGCAGAGTGGCCTGGCAGAGAGGGACCTGGGAGTACTGGTTGATTACCAGCTGAACATGAGTTAACAGTGTGCCCAGGTGGCATGGAAGGCCAATGGCTTCTTGGCTGTATGAGGAATAGTGTGGCCAGCAGGACTAGGGATGTAATTATACCCCTGTACTTGGCACTGGTGAGGCCTCACCTCGAGTACTGTGTGCAGGTCTGGGCCCCGCACTTCAAGAAGGATACTGTGGTGCTGGAGCGGGTCCAGAGGAGAGCGACAAGGCTGGTGAAGGGATTGGAGGGAAAGTCTTATGAGGAGAGGCTGAGGGAGCTGGGGTTGTTCAGCCTGGAGAAGAGGAGACTCAGGGGGGAC
>JANHFX010015602.1:419-22051 GCA_027560015.1 Chloroceryle amazona
AGGCATAGAAAAATATCTTAGAAAACTGATAAACAAAAATTAAGGATGCAGTTTCCAATTTCAGCTAGACACAGACTAATCCTGTTTACTAGTGACAAATGTTAGTGAGGAAAACCTTCCTACCTGAAGTGATTCTCACTAGAAAGAAATTGTTAGCCTCAATTTCATGCCACCAAGGCATGAAAATATGGATTTGCAGCAAATTACACAGGAGTACCTTGCACTGTCTATGCCTGTGACCCCCAACTGAATGATTCTTTTCCCGTGTTAAGTCAGACATAAACCCTACTGTGCATACACTGAGACCTGGCTAAAATACATATTGTGTGAAAAGCTATTTGATATCTTTTGGAAAGAAAAAGTAGGCTACCAACAAGTTGTTTCTTCCAAACAGAGAACTGAGCTACTAAGTCAAAACAAATGTTCTCAGAGAAATGAGGCAAGATGCCTTTGTGATCCATGTCATGAAATTATGATCCCAGCTTGAATCTTCAACTGGCCAGAGCATTCAGATCAGTGATTTTCGTTATGAAGCTGCTAACATATACAAGAGATCTTACCACTGGTCCCTTAAAATAGCGATATTGCAGATGGGATAAGTGCTTTATGTATCCCCTTTAGAGAGTTTAAATGTTTCATTTGATTTGGTGTATCAGATTAAAATACACAACTCAGGCATGAGCTTCTTTATATGCTCCATAATCTTATATTTTACTGTGAGCTATTTCTTTATTTTTTTTTATATATTTTTTCAGGTTGGGACTAGTAAATGGGCATATTATTATTAAAAAAAAATTAAGCCAAAGTATTATTCCACATTACTGAATCTATTGAACTCTTTAATGTAGGCTGAGCAGCTGTATCTCAGAGAGAACAGACTTTTTGCCTTTCAGTTAGAAGGTCAAAGTATGTAGAGGGATTTTGAATGTCTATACACCCTGTCAAATGTTAAATCAAATGGAATAACCTTATGTATATATAATCTAAAGTCCTCACCAGCTTTCTGATCTCTGTCAGGGTAAACCCATAAAGCAAACAATGCTTTCTCATCAGAGACACTTTCTAGTTTTAAGAGTTTCAGCTCTGAATTCTTTTAAACACCTGTCTCCTTCCCCTTGGAGGTATTTATACCTTGCAGGTAAAAAATCTGCTCGTTGAAAATCTCTGAGCAAACACCAAAACCTTAGAGGACTGTAAAGTATAGAAAAATCTTCTAGGAGTACGTAATTGCATATGTATATACAATTAATTTGTGTTCCTTTTTATATTCATTAATTTATGTATGCAGAAAGCAGTTCCTTAATGTGTATATTTATAATCTATTTATGTTCACTATGCAGCACTTCTATATAAAGAAGATACCCACATTTGCCTTCTGACTCACAAAAAGCCAGATTTTTACCCCAGAAAGCCAACTCATTCCCCAGTTATCTCAATCTAACCTTCATTTATATCCCTGTTATACTCCTTGTACCATGTTATATATTAAATACCTTTGGGCATTTGTTTCCTGTTTCCTTTGTGTTCATCCTAGGCACGGTAGAGCTTTCACCACATGTGAGGACCAAGTCGCTGCTAGCAGTCAGTATCAGTAATCAGGATTTTGTTCAATGCAACAGAAGGAACAGATGTCCACATATGGGCTAAAGAAAGGTCACTGACATCCCTATGTGCTCTAGGAGTACTGCCCTGTGGAGACCTCTGACTATAATAATGAATTTTTTTAAATAACACAGAATTTCGTAACAGAAGTGAGATGCTTTGATTGCTGCACACTGCACTCTCAGGCATCCTTCCTTCAGACAGTGTTGCTTTCTTGCCTGGCTATTGCAGAGGGACAATGCAGGGACCCTCTACCTGCCCAGGGGCAGTGACGTTAGGGTTCAAGTGCTTCTATTTAGGTGGCCTTACTACATCCCATGCTCTGATCATTGTGTGGAATTTCAGGACTTCAGTCTGTGCAGAAATCAGATGTGATGAGACATTGCTACCTGTACTGGAATGATCTGCAGGCCTGGAAAACTGCAGCAAGGCTGAGGAGAGAACACAGCATCTCCAAACCACCTCACCTCAGCTACAAGACCATCTCAACACTGTGAAATGTATGTATTATCTTAAGTCATCTATATCTACTTAAATTATATTTATAATGCATGTTTTCCTGTCCTCAGTGTTTTCTTTGCAGATTTTAATGAGTTTCAAGACTGTGGGTGTATAAAGAGAATATAAATATGTCACTCAGCCCTGACTACAGGATGATGACTCATAATTTTATCATATATTACATCCAATTCTGAATTAATTCTGAGTTAAGATGGTATATTCACCAATGTTTGGCTGTACAGTTGATGAAAGCTGAAGCCTCTCCAAATCTATGGGAAGTTCTGCTCTTTGGAAGGTCTTTTCCACTCATATAACACTTGCTTTAAAATGCAAATTGCTTAAATGTAATTCAAGCAGGGAATGTCCTGTGATAGGAAAACTGTTTCAATCAGTGTGAAGCAGCAATTCTCTAAACCTGAAATGAAAGACTGCAACAGCTCTGCCTTGTTACAGCAATATCACTACTGCTGACATGTCTTCTTAAATAGTAAAGAAATACTATTGACTGGAAAAATTCACCAGATTCTGCATTAATAACAAAAGGAAAAAAATCAGAAACAAATTTCTGCTTTTTGAAGATTGCCCTGGATAATTTTCAATGATGTTGATTGAATGTAATGAAAAAGATGTATTTTTAAAAAAATAAAAATAAATTCAT
Source organism: Chloroceryle amazona (assembly GCA_027560015.1). NCBI lineage: Eukaryota > Metazoa > Chordata > Aves > Coraciiformes > Cerylidae > Chloroceryle > Chloroceryle amazona. The sequence goes on from JANHFX010015602.1 coordinate 3,181, forward strand.
TTTGGTGCAAAATCAAAACCTGTATTTTTCAGATCCTCCAAAAGTTTGTTTTGTTAGGATTTTTTTTATCCAAAAAATGCTTTAGTCAGCACTGTTAAATTGACTTCTGAAGCTTTTAATAAAAACTTATTCATAGATTAATTGAATTTACTAGAAAATTAATTATTGCCATTTTTACATCTCATGAAATAAATATATTGTTAGCTATAATCTAATAGACAATCTAACAGACAATCTTTTGGTCATGTAATATGTAACTGAAGGACAATGTTGTCATGAAAAATGAGAGGTTGGAGGAATAATGTCCATATTCTGTACCTTTCAAAAGGGCTGAGGGCTTTTTCTGCAAAATCTAAACCAAAGACAAACACACAGAAAACAAGCAAAGAATCAAAACCAACCAAACAAATAAGACCACGATCTGTAATCCTAACATTTCATGTGAAGGTTGTCTGATATTTCTACAATGTGTGAATGAAAATTTCTATCCAGAATATCTCTTTTTCGCTAGAGAAAAGTAAATGTACATCTGAAAAGGTGACAGAATTATGAAAGCTGTCACAATTTATAAATTTCTGCATATAAACATTGCAGACAAATTAATTCATGCACAGAATTATATTTGTTGTGTTGAAGATTAATTACATTTCAAAATGTAAGAGAAGGAGGAAGATGTTAAATCTCATTTTGCTGTAGCTTCAGTTATCAGGTTGCCTTTTAAAAGACAATGTAGCCTGCAGTAGAAGGACAAGAGGCCAATGTTTGGGTTCTAGGAGTCATTCTGCATTCGTTAAATAAATCAGAAAGACTAAAGTGGTCTGTATTACATACATGATCGTCATGAAATGCCTGTCTATGAATTAGTCTATCTGCCCTTGTAAGGATGCACAAGCAAGCAGTGATCAAAGCCCCTGTCTGCTGCTTAATCCCAAACAGGAGAAGGATGGAACAAGACAAAGGCACTGCTGCTACAAGTAGCAGGGATGCTGTTCTAGTCACGAGAGCCAAGGGAGGCACAGAGGGAATTGTTAAACTAAGCAGCACACTAAACTGAAACTGAGCTGTCGTTTGCTGTTGGAGATATCTCAGCCAGGTTTTATTTATATGGGTGGGGTTTATAAGAGCAGATTAAAGGAGGCATGGCAACATAAACTTGTCTCAGAAAAGAGAAAGCCATCTATTCCAGGTAGATCTCACTAGCTGCAGGTACTGATAGCTGAAATTAATGAACTAGGATGAAAAATTTGAAAACAATCTTTACCCAAATCTCAAACTGGAAGAGAATGATGGTCACAGTAGAGTAAACCCACTGACATCAGTGGAACTGTGCTGATTAACACAGGCTGGCTTCTTGACCCAGGCTGCTTTTTCATTCTTTTTGAGGTGTTTTTATTTAAGACATGAAAAAATATGGGCTCCATTTCATGGGTATTTCTCTTTGTAGGGGTGATTGAAATGCATATTCTACAGATTCTAGGAGCTTGTAGAAAACTTCTAGATAAGAATCCCCAAAATCATACAGGAAGATTTTCCCTTCTCCCAAACCCCACATTGTTATTTATGCCCATATGACACAAAAATGATATCATCACCAATAACCACTAAATCAAAACGCTGTCTACTTTGCACGTTTATGCTTGCATTTGTACAAAGATCACTTAGATAAAGGAACAAGTTTCCTTAAAGAAAATAATCACAAAGGAGTGAAAACATGGCCAATCCTAAGCAAGCCTGGTGTCATTACATGCATGAAATGTCTGTGGCTAGATACCTGGTGGTTAAACCATCAGCAGCTCCTTTGGGTATAGGTGGTTACTAAGAACAAAACAATATGGTTATCATCAAGCCTTCTGCCTGCACGCTTAGAGGCACCAGGAATACTGCAGAGCTTTGGCAAGAGGAGCAAGCAAATCAGCAATGGGGTGAGGATTCAAGTAGGTGTCCCACCACAGAAGAGAAAACTCAGTCTCAGCCACTTACACTTTCAAGCTGACAGGATAGGATTAATTAGCTGAATTTGGAATATCTAGCTGGTCAACTGAGCTCTCCCTATGACAGAGAAGACAAAAAGAGGCATTTTGGCAGGACCCACCCATTTAAACACATGAATTCCCTATTGTGTGTCAGAAAGAAACATGAGAACACTGGATTTGTCTGCAAATACGTTTAATGTTACCTGAAGGGTGGCAAAGAGTTGGTTAGTGTGGTTTCAAAAGAAAAATATATGTTACTAATCTATGCTGAGGGGTTTTATTCTTTTCTGAAAATCTGGAGAGTATTACTCCCCAAACTTCCTGCATACTGTTCAGTTCTGCAGAAGGATTCTCTTAAATCAAATACAATGCCTTTTTTAATGACGTGGAATTTTTTTAGGGTCTCTTTCTTTAGAGGGGCTCTTCCTATATTGAGTATCTTAGGAAAATGAAGAAAAAAAATCGCTTAGCTACCCTACAGATATGATGGTCATCTTTCTGGTTGGTCATTGCTTTCTTCATCATTTTTATGACTGTTTCCAATCTCAGAGATAAGAAAACTAAAAGAAAGAAAGAAATAAAAATACCAGCTGTAAACTCTAAGTATATTAAAATCCAAGTGGACTTTTTCAAGCTGAAATGTACTGCCCTGCTTATCAAGTGCAAGGAGCTTGCTATCTTTCACACTGTTACTACAGGATGGCCATTTTCATTAAGCTGAATTCACAGTCAGAAGATGCAGAGGCTACAAACATACTAAAAAAAATCTGCTAAACTGTTCAGCTATCCCAAGAGACTAAGCCACCCCTCAGGATTAAGCTTTCATCTGTGTTCTCCTTCAAAAGGAGATGCAGAAATGGAAGTGAGTGTGGGACTGCTTCATGAGGGATTCAGGAACTGGTGTCAGAGCTAAAAAATGCTCATTTCTATGTCTCAGAATGTTTTTAACTAGTTGAATGGACTGTGTATAAGGAGTAAGAGCTACCACATCATGACATCTTTTCCAAAAGCACTGTGGCAGTTCAATGCTATTAAAAAAACCCTCATTCTCTTGATGTGATCATTTCTGGTTCTGCAATGTTCTTTTCCATATACTGAAGCTCTGAGAACTTTGGCAGTTTCAAAGCCCCAGGGTTCAGTATATTATCTTTTTCTTTCTTTTTTTTCTTTTCATTTATTGTGGTCACACACTCGCTGACTTTAAATTTGGGTTTCTGGACTGATGCAAACCCAAAATCTCAAAGCAACACTCAACCATAATCATGAGTTTTCCATGGACTGGAACAAACCAGTAAACTTTCTGTGGATCTCTGAGAGGATTAACTTGACAGTCAGTCTATACTTTGTAAATTCAGCCTGAGTTCATTTTAAGGGTTGACAAAACTTGGAAAATCTTTTTGACAAATCTGGGACAAATTGAGGATTATGAAGACAGCTCAAAACATTCCCATCTCAAAAAGGCAAGTAATCTCTCCTGTGTTTTTCTCCTCCAGAAAGCAACTGACAAACCAGTTTCTATAGAAAGAAGGGAATTTTATGTAGCTGTGAACTTCATTAAAAATTACACATTTCATTCAGATGAGAAAGGATCAATTATTCCCATGTTTTACAGTTTAACTGTTGCATCTGTGCCACGTTCAGCTGAAATACTTCTAATTTATGCTTACTTACATTAAAGGAAATTCAGGCCTATAACTCAAATGTTGATCAAATTGTATAAAATCCCTCTGTCTCTCAAACAAATGGGTCTTTTTTTTTTTTGTCTGAATGCACCCACCTACTTTTGACCTCATTCAAGTCTCTATATTTAAGTCCTGATCTCAAAAAAATTAGCCAAAGTTAAAAAAAAATTAAAAATAAATGTCCAGTCTTTCATTATTTACATACTTAATGTTGTTTGATTCAGAAACCACACTGTAAATATTTTCTTTAAAAAAAGAAAAAGTCAGTATCAAGATATATATAACTAGTGTACAAAACGATCAGTGTGCTCTCACCAAAAACAGATGCCTTGAAAATAGTTGGCTTGTTTTTAAGAAAAACACTTAAATCATTTTTTGAGGCCTAGCCATCCATACATTCAAAGAGCAAGTGCTTTCAGAAAGAAATATTTCTAAACTATATATTTATACATCTTTCACGTGTGTATTTAAGACAGAAAATCTTTACTTAATCTTCAGAAAATCAACTGTGGTGCAGGTGTACAGGACTTTCCGAAAAAGACTTGGGAATAAGAGGAATTTACTCAAATGGCCCCTTTTACAGCAAAGTTTATTCTGCTGTTCACACCATCCCAGGAGAACAGAGAATGCCTTCAAGTTCCCATCACTTTCCAAGAAACAAAATATCTCCCAGTCCATGGGTCTCAGCACACTGGCACTGCCAGAGGAGCCCTACCTGAGAGGACTGCTGCCATCACACCAGTCCTCTCAGGTGCCATCAAGTGCCATGGCACCCTTTGGGTGTGGGGGACAATGGCTGAGCTGCCCCCCTGGGCTCACCACCACTCTGGGCTGCTGGGCAGGGCCACCAGTCCAAAGTGTAGCTGGTCTGTCCATGTCTGGAGGAGAAGATGCATTTGTTGCAGGTTCCAGAAAGGAAAAAAAATCTATGAAAGATCTGTTTGTCTGGTTCAGCTGCTCGCTAAGGAGCTCAGACTTGAACTTGGCACCTTGCAACTCAGAGCAGCGTGAGTCTGTCCTATGCAGCTTGGCTTTTTCCTGGGATAAAACTTTGTTTCAGTATTCCAGTAATTTAATCCTATGTGTTGTTTTCTTCATCTGGAGTAGATTTACTTATTTTCCTAAGTTTTCTGTTCTTTGGGAGCACTTGCTGATCTAGACTGGAATGTGGTCTTTTCTTTTTATTATTTACTGTGTTTATTTTTGAGGTAGCCATTTCAGGTCTCTTGTCACTAAGCTACAGCACAACTAACAGGGCCTTATCCAGAAACACTAAGTTAGGGAATAAGGACAAAAATCACAACTAAGTAATTGTAAACAGATGAGGCAGGATCCATCCCTCCTCAATTTAACATCCTCACATTTAGGCATCTTGTCTGAACCAGCCCATCTAGAGAAGAGATTTTCAGCATAGTTTTAGTTACCCATCTCCTCAGCTCTTGTGAAATACATGACTATACAACAGAGCAGTTATAAAATGGCTTTCATGCACAAATAGAAATGTGTAAGGAAGAGATGTTAAAAGGAAAGACAAATTAATACATGAGGAAGTAATTAGAAGCAGATCACGCTCTAGTGCTGTTTGAAAGGAGTGGTTTTCACTTGGTTCTACTGATGTGCTGAGACCCACAAAGCACTTGAACGTGGAAGATTTCGAACACATAGCAAGTTGCAGAAAAGAAGCGAGTAAAAAAATTCTTCCACTGCTGTTTCAACCAAGTACAGTGTTCTTTTTCTGTACTTCTCATAACTAAAATCAAATTACCAAGCATAAGCAATACATTTTACATAAAAACCTAATCTACATGCCAATTGTTTTTACTGTGGAAGGCAATGGGTTGGTACTTTTAGTGTAAGATTTGGGTTTTTTTCTAGCTTTGTTGTCAAAAGTAGTGTCTGTACAAGCATTTAACCACATCAAGTTGAAATACTCTTTGACCCAAGTGCACTGAAATCAATGGAGATTGCACTTTAGGCTCCTATGTTTTCAAGGTCCATCAGTTTTCCAGAGGATAGTTCACTGCTCAGCTCTCCTCTTCCAGAAATCAAAAGGTTTTGCTATTCCCCTCTCCAACATGATAGTAAATCCTGGGTTCTCTGAGGTTAGTACCCAAGGATATCTGAGGCAGGATTCTCTGCAAGTGGTTTTGTCTACGGCTGATTTTTGCCCACGGTGTTTTAGAAGACATCGATTGCCAAACATTCCACAATAATTTATTTTTCATTTCAGTTTTTGGGTGAAGTCGAACAGAAGAGTTTCTGCTCAGAAAACAGGCAGGATGGCTTCCTGGCAACCTAATGCCATTTGGTTCTATAGTTAAAGTTCATAATATGTAAAGAGACCCTTCAGCAATCTTAATTAGCTTCATAGCAAGGAAAGAAAACAATCTCAAAGACTTGGGTTAGGTCCTGGAAATGGACAGCTCTAGCAATATGTTATATAATCTCCCAAAAGTGGGTGAACTGTCAAACAGAACACTGTAAGGAATATTATCATTTTTTTTGGCCATGGTCTTTGACCAGAATTTGTGATGTGTTACATGAAGAGCCCAAACCACATGGCACACACAGTCATTTGTAGAAAACTTTCCACTTCTTCGTGCTCTGAGACTAACATTGCGCTGAATTCTCAGGGATTTCAGGAGGAAGAGAAAGTTGACCACGGATTTGGCTCAGGCATCAACTCTGTTTTTACATCAGGGGCCATTCTTTTCTAGAGGGCAAGTAAACATTTTCACAGGCATGAATGGAACTGGACACAAGAATATCTGGGCCATCACTCAAAACTAAATTACCTCTTAAGTGATATGTGGAAAGAAGACTATTTTTCTTCATTGCTAATATTATGGGGCATTCTTGTAGAGCTGAAATATCATCTGCAGAGAACTTGCAATCTAAATAACAAGAAAGACTGAAGGCAGAAAAATTGAGTTTACTCCCTAGAGTCAGCTGAAACAGGATGAGGAAAGATGGTCTGTCAAGAGTAAACCATTTTAGACTGTGTGTGACACGGATAAAGTTGCAACTTCTTCCTCTTCATAAAAAAATTTGAAAAGGTCATCTTCTTTCTTGACCCCCAGTCTTCTCCAGCCATTTTTTCAAAGGAAATTTACTATAATCACAAACTTTCAGATGAAACAGCAACAACCTGAGTGTTCACGGATCTTTAAGGGTTTTGTTACCAATATCAGTTAGAAAAAATACACATATGGGTGTCTATAGTGAAGCCTAAGATGGATAACACTGTGTAATTAGATGAATTGTCTTTTAAGTGTTAACTCAATATTAGCATCAGCATTTTGTACTACACAGATGTGCTTGCTTTGGACTTTTCTGCTACTTTTGGCAAGTCTGTAAATTGAGCATCTTCTGCAGCAGTAGCCGTTGTGACATTCCTAATCCCAGAATGGTAGGGATTGGAAGGGACCTCAGGAGGTCGTCTAGTCCAGCCCCAAGCTAAAGCAGGTTTGCCTAGATCGTGCAGAACGCTCTCTAGGCTGGGCTTTCCTCACTTTATGCTAAGCTTAAGAAAATTTTGCTTAACCTGCATTTTCCTTGAATATATTCCCTCTGCTGTTAGCACAGAAGGAGACAACATAGAACAGACAATTTCACCTGGGGCATTCTCAATAACTGAGGTCAGCTTTGCAAGCTTTACAGCTGCTAGGAACCATCAGACTGAAGACGTATGCTTAAAACACTGGGGAAAATGTGCCCTCATACTACAGAGTTTACACCATTTCCCTCCCACCTTGTTTGTGTGATTCAGCCTCAGTTGCTTCTCTTACCAGCTGCCTTTATGGGTGGCATATCCATGGATGGTGTAGAAAACGATCCTTGGGGTCCCTGTAGTCCATGGAGAGGGAGAAAGGCTCCTTTGGGGGTTATTTGAAGTAGGCAGGTGTCCTCTCAAGCTGTCACTGCCCTCAGAAAGTGAATCTAGGGAGGCAAGATTCCCAGGGGTAACATTAGGCTTCATGAATCCCCTCCCCTAATTGTAATTATCAGTTCTTTTGATAGACAGGACTATTTAAGTCCAAAGAGAATCATGAGCACCTGGCCTTTAAAACTATTAGGTGAAGGACTCTGGGTGGGTGCAGCCTCTATAGCCTGAAATTAGAGACTTGGTCTCTGAAAGACAAGTGCTGTATATCCCATGGAACTTCCAGGGCACTGTGCAGGAAATGTATTCATCAGAAACACCTGAAAAAAAGAAAATATTTTCTTAATCAGTGATTAAAAAGTTAGTTATTTTCATGCTGTAAAAAAATAAACATTGAAGCATGCTAAGGCTAACTTGTTAAATACAGCCAGCATGTATGGGATATGATGTTCACCATGTGCAGCTTTAGTGTTATCTGGGGTGGAAAGCTCAGGAGAATAAGCTCTGTTTCACAGACATTCTTTTTTCCTTCCATTTTGGGGAGAAATATGGGTGGAATAGGATGACTCCTAGGAGCAAAACTTTTCTTTTTGGGATGCTGTTGGATGAAAGTGTACTTCTTTTTCATTTTTATCTAAATCCTTCCTAACCCAGAAGGAAAAGGAATTTGTATTATGAAATGAAAATGTATTTTATTATCTGTACATCTTTTGTCTTGCATTTTGAATGCATTTCTCCGTACTGTGGCTTGCTGGAATAAGTATTGTTCATTGTAAACACTTTCGATTGTTTATACAAATTCAATGTCAGCCAGAGCTAAATGCATTTGCACCAAGAAATTCACCAAATCAAAATAATGGCAGCTGTAGCTCAGACAATACTCAAAGATGTTAAAGTGCAATGTATCAATCAAAAAAATATATAGAGAGACTTCAAAGATAGAAACACATGGTTATTCTGTCACATCTGGTTAGTTTAGGGATGGCCTTAATTACTTTTAGTCACCCATGACTCTCATGAGCAGACTCCACTTTAGACTCAGACATTTTTCCATTTTCTAATTAGGATTTATGCATGTGTAAACAAGCTCAACGTTGGCTTACCCCCACACATTTACATTTTTAACTGTGTGGCCTTGCAGAGCAAGTCCTGCATGTTTTATGCATATTCATCTAGTTGTCTTTCTCGTTCCACATTTAAACTGCAGAAAGAACTTGTTGACAAGTGAATTTTTTTTTATCACAAATAGGCTTCGAAAGGAATATCCACGAGCAAAACCTTGACTTGGAGAACCATCTTTCTGGTAAGCAGAGAGCTGTTCTTTCTCACGCATCCCTTCTTCTGAGTATCCAAGATGGAAATACCTCTTGGTTATTTTTTCCCTCCTCCTCTTTTCCACATCATACTGGTAGTGGATGGGGCATGGAGAGATTTCAGCAGGCAAATTAAACTCCCAAATAAAATTTCCCATGTGACTGTGGCTAGCCACTGACATAATAATCAGCATGAATTTCATTAAGGGTTACCCATTTGTGGATATGGTCTTTTATTTAGTCATCTCCGGAATGATTTCTCTCAAGCACAGAATACTGCAGGCTGAGCACATTCCATGAGGTTTAACCCTTAAATGAACTACATCAGACCCAGAACGATTATTTGGTGCAGTTAATGCTACTGAGAGTCTCTCATGATAAGCTATTCCAGGGCATGACAAAGACTTTGAAGCACGTTGCCAGAGCTTCTCCACTTACAGTGCTATCTCAGTGTAACAGGCAGAAAAGTTTTTCCATGAGCATCCATGTGTCTGAGCGTCCCAGAAACGTGCTTTATCATGTGTTCATAACCACCATTACCAATTTACAGAGGTAAGAATTAAAAATGTAAGTGGGTGTTCTACAACTCAGCAATATTCCATCGCAATGGTGAGATTTAAATAAACTAAAAATCATAACCAGAATAATTTTCCAGATAAAAAGCTTAAATTCTGCTCCTTAAAACAATAATCTTTATTGGGAAAAAAAGAACCTGCTTTATCCCATGCTAAATAATTTCTCCTCCCTTCTGTTTTTCAAATATAATCTTCTTTAGAGGGTACCTGTAATTGCACCAGATGGTATCTGGTTGCTAGAGCTGAGTATTATTTGGACACAATTCCAACTGCACACAAGTAATTCTATTAACAATAACTGCATTATATGCATGACAATTGAGACAATCAGGCTGAGACCATTTTCTCTATAAACTACAACTATTTATACCTGGAGTCCCTTCACTGTCCCTGGACTTACCCAGTATTTCAAAAGCTGAAATCTCTATTCTAGATTCAGTAACAATGCTATTTTTGAGCTATTGCTAGCAAATAATCTTTTCCACATCATTACAGCCTGTCGATGTAGCTCTTAAATTCAAACTAGGGCTTGCAGTCTCTGCTAAGTGTTTTCTACTCAGCATATCCAGCTAAGGAGGCTGTGAATGTTGTTGCTTTCTGAAACTCCACTGAGAGAAGGCAGCCTTAGTCTATGAGAGCAGAAAGAAGCCAGGTTATAAGGAAGTTATACATCTATTTGATATATGGTGAGCTTTTTATCTGAGTACAGACTCTTCAGACTTGCTTAATGAATGAAAATTAACTGACAATTTACATGTTACCAGCCTGCTGAAAGCATTACCAAGAGACTCTTCCTAAGAGAAAGGGAGAAGCAAGGCCAGTGGTTGTGGTTATCTTAGCAGGAGCTGTGATCGGAGCGCTTAGCGTGGTTAAGTTTTGCAAGATGGCAAAGAGCTGAGGAGGGCTTCTAAAAACATCACGTGCAAAAGGTGTTCAAAAGATTTAAAATGGGAGAAACCAAAGCATTCGATGGGGTGAGAGACATTAGAAGAAACATGAGCAGGATCCTACTCACTTTATTTTTGACAGCTAAGGGGTCAGAAGCCTCTTGAAGAAGATATTGAAGCAACTTATAAACTTTCTTAGCCCGTATCAAACTACTGTGGCTTGCACATTAACATTGTTATCTTTGTACTCCACCAGAGTCTTTCTTAACCCACGTGTAAAAGACCACTCAGAAACAGCAAATGCTCCGAATGAACTCTGGATCACAGCAGGAACAGAAAGTAAATACCTTGCTTTTGGCCGTGTGGAAATGTAATCCTACATGTTATCAGAAAATCACTTACTAAACATGTGAATAAATCAATAAAAAAAAATAAAAAAGAGCCATTTCTAATTTTTTTTTGTCTTCCAGACACAGCTAATGCTGGCCTCCTATTTCAAAACAAAAGAAAAATGGCTTCATCCACTCAGTGGCTATGATCAAAGTCATCTTCTATATTTAAGTGCACAGGTGCCCAGTTTTTGCTAGCAGCTTCTGTGCATCAACCCCTGCTCTCCAATTTTGACCAGATTTTTGGATGCAGGTTCTGCCAACCTCCACTTTGGAGTGAAGAAGTCAGAGCTATACTGACTGGGAGATGATTAACAAGCTTATTCTCATTTTCTTCTGCATATCTGCATGTATTTAGGAAGGACATTTTTGCTTATTAGCTCTCAGATCACTGGTCCATATGTCCTAATAGAAGTATGTCATGATGCTTTTAAACTTACTGTGATATTTCTGGCCATGTAACTTAATTTTCCTCACGTTTCTTCTTTTTCTGATGTGACATGTATACTATGTGAGTTTGGTTTGGTTTAGGTCAGGAGTCTGGCTTCTTCAAAAGTGGCTCTGATCATCTGGCCTTGCTTTTCTACTAGTTTTCTTCTGATCAAATCATTATGTGTATAGACCTGTGTACTCTATACAATCAAAAATGTGTTTCATTTTCTGGTGGATCACCGAGGTTGCCAAACACAACCCAAATGGCAGTCTGAGGAGCAGTGTCTCCTAATGGGAATAGAGAATGTGCAGAAATGTTTCCTTACGGCACCTGCCAGAAAGCTGCTGATGCATCATGTGTAGAAAAATATTTGGCAGCAGTCATTTCTTGGGTAGTGAAAAATGTTACCTTTATAGGTATTTACTTAATTTTTTTGGTCTGTCCATAAAAAAAAAAAAGTCTCAGCCTTTTCTTTCTACTGTGACCAGTTAGTGTACCTACTTAACAAGTTCTTCTGGTCATTTTAAGCCACTGCTTAAAAAAGAAAAAATAATCTTATACAAGGCAGGAGCCACAGGATTCTAGTAACAATTGGTTTAGCATTTTGCTGAAAGCTTCCTTAATAACTCAAAGACACCCCAGTATTTTTAGTTGTGGGGTTTTTTCCTTCCCCTTTCAGTGAGTGTACCTTTAGATCAAACCATCAGATGAACACATTTTTAGTTCACTAACAGATACTTCTCTGATTATTAAATAACAATGGAGAGAAAACAAAATACAACATGCAACATGCTTCTTCAGGTCAGAACTGTCTATCCTGGCTAGGCATGACTTATAGATATAAGTACTCATTGTGCAGGGAAATGTCTCGGTGTTCATGGCACTATCTGCTCACCTGGCTGATTAAAGATGCTGATAGCATCTGTCAGACTATGGTGAACCTCCAGACAGTAGCTAACATCTAACCTGGGCCAACATCTCCCCTGCCATCTATCCTATCTCAACTTCTTGACCTGCATGGAACATGAGGAGGGTGTCTGACAGCAGAATGTATTGAGACGAGTGAAATGTAGGTAGGAACGGCACCAAAGGATTGCATAACTGATCATCTCCTTTCATATGTCTCTACAGATAAAATTAATTTCACACCAAGACAGAATCTGCTTCTTTGGTCCATGGCAAGATACGTTCAGCATGTATTTCTAAACTGATTTGACATCTTCTGCCATTTAAGGTCACAAGGAAAAGCACTGAAGAAGGTTCAGAGCAGAATTGTCCATCAGTCTGAGCAAGAATGGTATCTGCAATTACTCGTGCTGGGACAAAAGTCACAAGAGCCATTAATCCTCACGCTTCAGGACATAATTGAGCAACAGCTGGAGTCAGGAAGAATTTTCCTCTATGAGAGAACATTGCACAATTTTGTGTATTTGGGGCTTTTATGTCTACATTTGAGATGGCTGGCACCAGCTCAGTTGAAGACAGAAGGTCAGATGAGATGGTGCTCTGGTTTTTCTGTAGCAGTTATGTTTGTACACTGATACAGTCACTGTGACAATCCCAAGCTGTCTCAGGCGTCATGTAGGCGTTAACGGCTGCTCCTTCATTCTCTGTTTCCCATCTGCTTTTGATAGCAGAGAAATTAATACCAGTTGAGTCTGTGGTTAAATCTTGTACCAAAACAAGTAGCAAAATGAGGGTATGGAAGTGCAAGAGATGATGCAACAAATAAACATCTTCCACATCAGCCTGTTTACCTTTACCAGAACCCTCCAGTTATCAAACACCCTCCATGAGGAAGACCCCTCTGGGAAAAAAAAAAAGTTTCAACTGCTTTAGCATCACTTCAGTGCCTCACTATGAATAATTCTATCTCTATGATCAGCTCTCGGGTGAAGAGCTAGCAGGATTTTCACGAACTGCAAAATGGAAATGATGGAAATGACAATTCAGATAAGAATGAGGAAATCAACGTAACAGTTGTGGAGGTTCAAGTCCTGCACTGCTCTTTTCAGAAGAAAACCTTGATGGTGTTTATTGTTCAGCTAATTCAGTAGGCAACCTTGTGTGAGTTCAAAAGGCAAATTCAGTGCTAGATCATTTGCTTCTTACTGATGATGCAAGGAAATAGGGGGAAAGCGACTTTAATCTCCCTCAGTATTTTCAGCCTTACAAGACTGCATGCTTTTAGGATTTCTATTGGCACTCTTATTAAGACAAAGAAACTGTAGCCTTTTCTGAACACTAACACAGTAAGCAAATTTTCAACTTCTGCCCCACTTCAGGCTCATCTATTGAACACTTCTTTTAACTTAAGTCCGACTTCTTGTCTGTCTAGTCTGGGCATTAGCAGCCAGACTGACTCCTTGCCCAGTGTAAGCAGAAAATGCCTCAAGGAAGTTAGGGGAAAACTATGTAATCATCTAGTATAATGGCTGCCTTGGCAGTCTTATTTGAAGTTGATAGTTTTAGTCTCTACAGTTGCTCAATCAAGTGTTGCTTGGCTTTCATTTTGTCTCTTAAAGGCAAAAATCAATTCTGCATAGACTGTTGAATATTTTTAATAGTTCAAAATACCTCCAAAACTATTTATTTTTTATATGCAATATGTAAAGAGGGGGTGACTCTGATATTTCTGAAGAGGTGAATTTTAATCCATTGAAAATGTCTATGACTATGCAGAATGTAAGTCCTGTTACCTAATAACAGATATGAAAGAAATTATAAACTACAGAAATTTATTTACTGAGAAGTTTCTGAGTAACTTGAAGAATACTTCCTGTGATAGGAAGAACAGGAAAAACTGAAGCAACATTAATTTAAAGGGCTTTATGAAGTTTCCTCATATTTGACTATCTCTTTTTAGTGGTTTCAGTGAGAAGAAACAGAAGCAAAGAAATTCAAGGAAATTGCGACTAACGTAGATGTCTCAGTCATAAATGAAGTCATTTTACATTTACATAAGGCACTTCATTCACAGTATTTTCAGGTAAGCTGTTCTGAAAGTCTGGAAATTGAAACTCAATTTCTATGCTATTCTTCACAATTCCAGGTTTATGTTTTTCAGAGCTGGATAGCTGATTCCTGTAGGAAAAGCACTGAGAAGTTTAGTAACCTTTAAAATACCCTAGAGAAGACATGCAATATGGATTCTAAAAATGCAATTTCCAAGAAAGTAAACTTCAGAGGAAGATTGACCAAACATAATAATGTTTAATTGGAAATATTATCTCCATTTCTTTCTGTGTATCAGATAAAGAGAAAAAGAAAATTAAGAGTTAGAAAACTCAATGATAAATTTTCTTTCTGTCTCCCCCTGCCCTCTTCTCTTCTTACCAGTGATGGTATTCATGGCATCTCTTCTACATTAGATGTTGTGCCTCTTAATATGTTCTCTAGCTAGTTCTTTTGAGAGATAAAAGGAGTCTGAAGGGAATAGAGAAATATAAAGACATCAAGAGGGGCATGAAGTGAAAGATGGAAACATCGTAAATCATAAATGTTAAGAAGCCTTGGAGCTGTGGAAGAACAAGCTTAATACCTGGGAGGTTCACTCTAACCCAAGTCTTGGTGTTTAATATCTGCACCATCTTCTGCAAAAGGTTAACTATAGAAAGAAGTGAAGTCAAACTTATGCCTCATTGATTTATTTTACTTTTACTTTGTCAGTTGCATACATTGACTTTCCAGCACCACACTGCATAAGCCTCCACACTTCTCATACTTCCCATACTTTCTAGATTTGTTCTAAGAATGTTTTATTACCTCGATGTATTTTCTACTTCTAAGCTTCTAATTATAAGGCGAAGTGCAATCTACCTAAATGGAGCTCTGATGAATATCTAACTTCATTAAGTGATTCAGCTCATTTTATTTCATTTCTCTATCACAGACTACTTTAGTGTTGAAAGGAGTCTCAAGAAGCTTGTGTACAAAAAGCCAGGAGTTTTCAAGGAGGAAGATTAAAAAATTTGCACTGACATATGTTCTCAAGCTTTTTAGAAAACTTCAAAGAAAACAATTTCCTGAAATAGCATGAAACCCACGTCAAAGAGAGCTACACTAATGCTTCAATGCCAATTTCTCAAACAGACCAAGGCCAGCTTATGACATCCATAGTTATTAATTTTAGCTGCTTGTATCACGTCGTTGATGCTAGTTGGAACGCTTCGTAACAATCTCAAATAAGCACATAAGTGTATAAAAACAGAGATGCATGATATGTACAAATAACTACTCTGGTTTAACTCTTAAGATAAGTGAAATTAAAAAGGTAATCCAGAAGCAACCGAAAAGAAATTACAGTTTATGTCTTTAATCAGTTCAGATTATTTTTAATATTATTAATTCCATCAGGTAAGCAATTAAAAAAAAATATACCATCTGTACTGAAAATATAACCTTGAGCTAACACTGTGTTTTGAAAATACTTTGTAACTCTGAAAAAGCAGCCCCATGGATAGAGATAGGATCATTTTTATTCCTCCTTTTGGCCTCGCTCAGTAGTTTATTCCCCATCTAAACCTCTGCCTAAGTTCAGCTTTCTAATTCTTCCACTCCAACCGTAATGCTTGACCGTGGTAACCCATGCCAATCAGATTGACTAGGAAAACTCATCTGGCTTTAGAACCTGCAAATCTTTCCTTCAGGAGGTAGTATTTGTGCTTACTATGGGCAGACAACCAGCTTGAAGAATTGAGAGAAGAAATATCAAATATTACTGTTAATGTACCCAAGGCTGTACAGATCTAACTTTCTTCTTTTCCTGGGACAGTAATTCTTACCTTGCCTCTCCCCACTCTGGAGTTTGGCTTTTCCTTAGCACTGTGACCTCTGCTCAGGTCAGAGAAGGCATCTCATTGCTCAAATCAGACCGCTTGTTTCTCTTACGCCTTCGAGCCCACTTGGACTGGTTTGAGCAAACTGACTGAGAGCTGGGGTATAAACCAGTTGAGATTGTATTCTTCTGCTTCCTGCATACCAACCCCTTCTTGAATTAATCCTAATGATAAAAAAAAGAATACCAAACTGAACAAAACAGTCATACAAACATATGGAGCACATGATATCGCTAACTTAGAGCAGATTCAGAACTAATCCGATACACATAAACAATATGTCTCTTGGAACATGGTAAGTAAATAGAAAACCACTATATGGAAATTATTGATTCATGTGACATTGAACAATAGTCTTGTCTGGAGTGGCTAGTAGATGTGAGAGTTATGTTAGGCTTCATTCATGTTACAGAAAATCAATCAATAAAAAAAAAAAGTCTCTTCACAACAGAGATGGTTGAGCTTCTTGTGTCAGGAAGTCAGAGACATGCTTCTGCAGACTTATGCTCGTCCTTGCTTGAACCATCACATGTAAACCACTCTAAGAAAATAGTTTAAGATTAATTAAATCTGACTCTAACTGTATATATAGTAAATAGACTGCAAGTCTGGAAAAAGCATGTAAAGACAGTTTAATGAACTCTAGTCTTTGCTTCATGGCTTGCTGTATCTCTGTGGTCATGTCCATGCTGAGTATTTTCTGTAAGAGTTTTGTCACTGGAACAGCACTTTTACAGCTGCCATGCTGGTAGCCTCAGTGGAGACATTGTTCTATAGAAGGCAACTGGACATCTCATCCTACTCAGAACAAGGCTGGATGCCACGGTGGGAAGGAGGGGCAAATATCACTGGTTTCATGTCTTTGCCAGTATCTCCAACATTGCTTCTTCAGCAAGTGTTGCATTTCTTATTGTAAATAGTAAAACAAAAGCAGACAAGGATTCTCAGGTATGAGGGCCCTAGAATTTATTGGACCTGTGAGATGGCCATACATAAACCTTTCTTGGACTGGAAGATGTATTGCCTCATTACTATGGCACTGTTACCATGAGCCATCCCGTGGTCAGGCACTTACACACCACTGTGGCTGGAGCTTACATGTGAGCCCATATTTCTAGACTTTGTAAAGGTTTAGCATATAAATACAGATTTTGTGGCAGAGGAGCATGCTTTGATCTTCATTAGATTCTTGACTCTGAATGCATTTGTTCAAAGAAACTGAGGCTTGGATTCATATCTTAAATTTTATGCAAGACATATTTCTAGTCTTCATAGAAGGGAAAGAATAACCCAGGATTTTGATTAAGAAAAGCAATTATGTACATTTATTTCTTAGTCTCAGCTCCCAGGAATAGCATGTAATGTAAGGAGGATTAAAATTGTGCACACATCGATTCTCAGTTGTAGGACAAGAGGAAAAAAAAAAAAAGTACTCTCTTTTACAACCAACCAGCATAAATTTCAGTTTCCAAAAGCAATACAAGTTACTGATGCATAATCATATTGAGAATAGTCTGTTTATTTCTGGTAGAATGATGAAAACCATTGAGTGAAGGCCAAGTATCAATCTTAGGCAGCCACACTGTGGTGAAATAATTGCAGCTTCATTAATCCAACTCAATCCATTAGTCACGTGTGCTGTCCTGGTAATGAAGCATTTAACAACCTTTGTTCTTCTGCCACAAAAGACTGAAAAATTTAGATCAGGCTATCTTGAAACAGAATAGAATCCTGCTTTTGTGATGATTTCAAAAAATGAATTCCTTATTTTTGCAAAGCTCAGTGAAGTAGTTATGTATTTCTGTGCCACTGCCAAAAATACAGCACTTCGTTTGCCTCTGTTTAGCTACTCTGTTTTTTTCTCTGGAGGCATTTATAAGTGAGAATATCTGCATAAGGGCTCTTTGTGCCTGTTCTGTCAATGACTTTGGAAATATTTAGAGTATGTGGGGCTTGGGTAAGATGATTGCTGTGACAAGGCTATCTACTTGATAGACTCCTCAGAGGAGTGATGGAAATGCCAGCATTTAAAACTACAAAAGTAAAAAGGACATACAGAGAAAACTGCTCAGATGGGAACAATCCTTTCACCCAGGTATATGGGTTAGAGGACACAGAACATTTTTCAGTGGTGATTTTATTTTAAGGAAATGTCTGAAAATGTTCTACTTGAAAAGAACTACTCTAACCTCAGCAGAAAAATGTATTTGGTTTGTTTCCTTTGTCTTTCTTGTCTATTTGCTTCTCTTTCTATCAGACAGAACCAAAAAACCAAAGCCAAATGAAATTGTGAAGGAGATCTGCTTCAAATGCACTCCTAGGTCTCGCAGAGAGAAGTGCAAGATTAGCCTCCACATATGAGTCTCGTGTGAGCAAACCCCATTTGCTTATTTGGGCTCCAGAGCAGTGCCTTCATTCAGATGGTGAAATCAGTTTATATGTACTGTGTAATCCCTAAAGCTGGTGCTTGAAAATGTGAAGGTGTCTTGATTTTGTAGTTAATGACACATCATTTTCATAAAACTAGAAAAAAAAAACCCACAACTAGATACTTTCAGGTAGCTTTCTCTGGACTTGGCATGCAAAGCCACCTTGTTTGCATTTGCATGTGAATTAAGTTAGAGTGAAAATCTTCATTTCTTTTCTGTCTGGCCATGGTGTTCTCACATTCCTCATCAGTATAGTGGAACCCTAGGGTCATTTTGTTGCTACTCTTGCCACATGTTCCCTAGTGATGTTTTCAGCATGTCCCCAGATTCTGGTTCTCTACAGTGAAACTTATTTCCTTCAATAATTTGCAGATACTGTTGCCAAAAGAGATATTCTTTTCTAGTGACAGCAATGCTTTCAGGGCAAGTATGCACAGTGCAGGAAAAGGGGGTTATGTTAAAAGGAGGA
>JANHFX010015602.1:30808-58545 GCA_027560015.1 Chloroceryle amazona
ATAAGCGCTCTACAGTCCTCACTTTGTAGAAAGGGAATCACACCACGGAAATTAAACCCAAATTTTCAAACTGGATTAGGCATCTTATTCTTTGCTGGATTCCAGTGGGTGTTAGGTGCTTACCTAGCTCTGAAACTTGAGTGGTCATCTAAGGATCACACAGAAATCTGCTAGGATCCCTTGGAATAATTCCTGGCTTTCCTAAAACAAGGCTGAATGATCTTCTCTGTTTTCAGCTTCTGATCCTTTATATTCATATTAGCAATATTTTATTTTCAAGCCATAAGGAACTCACTAGTTTTGCAAGTTGACAGCAACACTTTTACTGGAATCACAGAGCTGCGTGCCCCAGTGATATAAGGAATACATAAAAAAAAGGTATGACCTGTGATGAAATTATTACTGTTGGCTCTGTGGTGGATATACAGGGCAATAGCAGAAATGCTGTTTAAATGTTGTTTGCACACTGCACCCCTCCCTTAAACTCCAACCTCTAATAATATATCAGAAGATGGCAAGTCAGCATAGAGATGTTTGATAATCAGTTATTTTGTGGGTTGTGCATGGCCTTGAGGAAAGTGGGTCCAATCCCACACCGGCAACACCACCCCTTGCCAATACAGTCAGAATCTATTTGCAGATAAGGGCAGGAGTAGTCAGTACCAGTTCAGGTTTTTATGGTTATTTAAATACCCAACAAAGACTTTGTAATCCCAGTCCTGCAATTACACTCACATGAATGGAATTCAGTAATAATGCTGCATTCTTAAAGGATACTTTTCAGCACTGCATCCTGAGTGGCTTTATAAAGGGAAACACTTAACTTCATCCTTTTTACAAGCTGGAAAACCAATGTACACACAGATGAGATACTACAAAATGAAAAGACAGTAGTCCAGACAGGAATAAATTCCAGGCAACCCGAGCCTGATGTGCTCTTCTCCAGTGCATTGGGGATGCTTTGAAGACCCATGCAGGCATGGAGTCATGGCTTTTGCCTTCAAATCAACCATAAAACCCATTGTACTCATAATCATTTTCTTCTGTACATCATATGGGTTCATTTATGTCACCAGAAATTGCTTTTCAATCAGCAGCTGTGAATATACTTTACCTAACTTTTTCAAAAATCTGTCTATGGAAGAAAACAACATTTACAGTTGCAGAGACTCTGAAAGGGCAGAGACCTGAGTTATGCCTTCCCTTCCTCTTAGACCTTGATTCTTCCTACACATGAATAAGCTCATACATTAGGAGTCACAAGCACTTTAGCAGGGTATTTAATACTTCAAGCTAAGTTTATAAATGAGGAATATTATTCTTATAACTGTGCTTAAAACAGTATTCAGGTATTTCTGAAATGACTCAAAGTTAGGGTTACGAGACCTACTGGAATTTGGAAGCTGTACTCATTAATGCTTTTCTGCCATTTGTGTGTGAAAAAGACACCCATGATGGAGTACAAGGTGGAAGAGCATGAATCATTTATGGGAATGAAGTCGTTTTGGGTAAGTAGAGCAGATATGGTTTGTTTTTGTCAAAAAGATACTAAATAGTGATTTTTTAAAAACCACATTTCCCTCTCCCACCCCAGCCCAATGTCATTAGGATTTCCTCCAATTGTCATTGTAATGTCTGAACACTCAGTCTGGCTTAAAAAGAAATCCACTTAGTCTTGGCTAGGGTTTTCAATGGGATCTGGGTGGCTTAGACTGCAGGGAAAATTTAAGCTCTTATTAAAGTACTTAAATTATAATCTTTTCTAGGATTTGGAAACATTAACTCTGACCCATTTCTCTTGAAACTGGGAAGTGTCAGCTCTGTCTCACACTTTTACATCAGCTTGTAGTCATCTCATGTCACTTCTCTGCCCAGTACTGCAGATACAGCTTGGTGCTGGACACCCTTCCACATCTGGCTTCATCTGCATTAGCTACATGGGACAACTCATCCCAACCACAGCTGTACTCATGCCACTTCTCCTTCAGCTCTTTCCATACTACATAGCCCCAGCTGGAGGTTACTGCTCCATCTAAGCTGTTCCCTTGAGCTCTTTCAAAAACCTTTCCACTGAGACTTCAGTAGCATGGTCGTCTGAGTATCTTATATATTTAGTTTACATACATGTATGTGTGTGTATCATATATTTTTGATGTGTGTGTATGCATATAAACATATATACAGATTAAAAAAAATATATACTATTGGGTTTTCTCAGTACTTTGCTTAGGAAAGTTTGTCACAACAGAATTATCTTTGCTTGATGAATGGGGGAAAAAAATTTAAGAGTTCAAAATTGCCAGGAAAATCTTTTGAGAAGACAGCACAAGTGTAAGCCCCCAAATAAAAGGGTGTATTGCCAGGAAAAATTACCTTTGAGTCAATGTGACAATGACAACAACATGCAGAAACCAGTAAGGAAACAAAATAGAGAGAGAGTAAAAGAAAAGCTCTAAAGACTCAGAAAGAACACAGGTACAAATAAACCTGACAAGCTAACTGCTGTTATGCAAACCTCTGAGCTGAATAATTCAGAGGTAAAACTGCAGCTATCTTAACAGAAATTCATTAACATCTCTTTCCACATATTCTTACTAAACTTACGGAACTGAACTTTGCTCCCTAAATAACGTGAATATCATCAGCTGCAGGGAGTATTTAAGTAAGACACAGAAGAACAAAGCTGCAGTTGGATTCACGATCTCCTCTGTAGGCTGGAGGCAGCTAGTGCATGGGACTTTTCAACAGTCACCTTCTAGGGAGCTTTAGAAGAAGGGTAGTAGCCACTTTGCAAAGCCCACACCTGAAGAGGTCCACTGGGGCTGACACCCAGAGGGACTCTGAAGACATCTCTCCACAGGCATGTGAGTTTCAGTCCCAGTAGGCACTGAGAAATTGGTCTGGTAGCAGGAAAAAAAGTGGCAATGTTGGCAAAGCAATTACAAAGTACTTCTTACTATGGGATGTGCTCTCTTCTCAGATCCAGGCTGCAGAGAGTTTGCCAGGCATCCTTATTGGCACGTTAACCTGACAGGCATGCTCAGGCCTGCAAGATCCTGTATGCTCTGGAGGGTGTGTTTGAGCCTCTCCCTGCACAGACTATGAGTCTGGCCAAGGTAATGCTGACCTATCCCCAGTATATTTCTTTTTTTCTTTTGTTTTGTGCTGTGAAGCCTCCCCTGAGGGGCCACACAGAGGCTCAAAAGGGGTGCAGAAATACAGACGGAATGTCCTGGAGGGACAGAGAGACTCAAGGGGATAATGCTGCCTGAGGTCCAGCAGATGCTGTCTATCCCCATGGACTCCTGAGTTCCAGAAATGACTCTTCCAGAATTTCTGACTCCTTCCATGCTAAAACAAATACAAGTTCCCAAGGAAAATGAGGAAAAAGACAACCACTGAAACTTACCACTAGGGGAGAATACAAGGTTTGGTATTGAATGGTATCCTCAGACTATTGTGAAGGGTCTAACCCTTTTGTGTCTGCACAACTGGGCAGAAAGCTCACCAATCTGTTATTTTTTTTTATGGAAGTCTCAGGGATTCTTGCTTCTCTCAGGCCTGCAAATAATGTGATGTTTCCTCACAAAACTGTACCCTTGCATGTGTTGAATGCTTCCAAACCTCAATAGCTATTATTGGTTTTGGGGTAAAATTTTTAGTCATGAGGGATAGAAAACCTCTAGTTTTCAACCTGAATTGTCTGCCCACCAAATCCAAACTTCCCACAGTCTTCAGCCATTCAGCTATTAGCTAAGCACAACTTGCCTGCATCATGCCCAGTTCATCCAGATTATTGTTATTTTCTGTTTGCTTTTTTTCCAGGCTGGTTTAGATTCCCCCTTCTCTTAATCATACAAGCAGACTCTTTTTCCTTTATGTTTTGGTTGGCAAGTGGTGTGGAAATCTTACACACCCAGCTGCTTCTGAGCAAGCCTTCGGGATAGGTTGTCATTGCCACTGGTATTTAACTGTCGGTGGCAATACTTGAGGGACAGTAAATAATTAGTTTGACATAAAACTTATTTCCAGGAGGTGCTTGACATTTTGGTCCCCGTTAAATACCTCTGTTTGTGCTCTGGTATATGAAGGCCATGCAGAATTCTGTATTCTCCTTGGAGTCAGATTTAGGAGGGATATCTGGCTCAGAGACTGATCCAGGTTTGTTTTCCAAGGTTAACTTCATGTCAGTTGGAATATATTATTCAAAAATCACTAGTCTGAAAGAAAGAGAGCTGAGAATGACTAAAGACTTTAAATCAAAGAAGACAATGTGAGAAACTGCCACTAGCTTAAATTTTACCATCCATTACATTTCATGTTGGATGATTTAACTAATGAACTTGTCTGCAGATTGTTCCATGCAGAAAACGTCATGCGTTTCATTATTTATTTGCTCATTGGTGTGGTTACTTCGTTTTGATTCTTTATTTTGTTTAATTTTCTTCTGTACCCCCAGCCCACCGAAGGCAAAGCACGATGTTCAAAAGGCTGTTTATATTAAAAAACAACAACAAAGCAACAGACCAAAACCACAGTCCTGTGCTCAACTACAGCTAACAGTTAATAATAGATAAACAAGGTCTAATAAAATAAAAGCCTACATGGCCACTTGCCCAAAACACAGAACAAGTCAGATTTTGAGGTCTGGAAAAGCTGAGTTGTTTATTCTCCTGAGCACACCTCTGGAGCTAATATAGTCACTGAGGAAGGGAAGACACAGACCACGTTTTGTGAAGAAGGTCATGACACAGGATTCTTGAATGAGCTGGGCAAAAGAAGAACTGATTACCAAGCATACAAAAGAGCTGCTACATATTTCTGCTGAATTACTTTTTATTTACTATTAAGTTAAGAAATACTTTCAGAAGCAGCTTAATTACAAATAAAAGAATCTGCTGAAATAAAGGTGAAATGTACTAACACTGAATTCTCCAGGCCTCTCTCAGTCTGGGTTTTTTTTTTTACAGAATACCTTATACTTTGAGAACAGAAGTCTGGGAGTTGGCCTACATAGAATCTGAATACTGATTTAAGTAAATCAGTCTGGAGTTTGAGTGGGAAAAGTGAATCAAATAGATACTGTATAACAACCTATTCTGGAATAATTACCATTAGAAATACTATTCTGAAAGAAAAGCCTCTTTATTCCACAATCATTTGGATGCTGTTGAAGTGGAGGGTTCTGATTGCGTTCCCAAGTGCCAAAAAAGCACTTTAAACCCTCATATTGTAATATTCAAGAGATGGGAATTGAAAGAAGGGCTTTGCTGCTGAAGATTCAAGACAGATTGAAAATACCATTCTTTATTTGCTTGTTAACAGTTGTCTGTACAAGTATGAAAATAATGAAAAATGTGCTATATTTTAATATCTGTGGCTGCACAGAATTGACACTGAGGTGCAAACTTGCACTTATCAGTCTTTAATATTGAGCCTAAACTACTTCTAACGTACAAAATAATGACAAGAGACTCATAGATATTTACATCCGTAACAGGGAACGGCTTAAGCTGTCTCCAACAACATGATTAAACCAGTTCTGGAGCTGGGCATAAGGATGATTTCTGCTGCGATAGGAAATATGTGGTCTATTCTCACTGCTCATGGCTTGCTCTTGCTACTTCCACCAACTTGTTCTTCAGCCTTGGACTTTTTATCTCGGTCTTCCTGTTTCCTAAAAATGTACTTAACTGTATGAAATGGTTCAAAATTGCTGTAGGAAAGATATTGCTTTAGGAAAAGGTAGTCTATATTTTAAGATCTTATCTTAGTAATACCCTAGCCAAATGTCCTGAGGATGCTGTAATTCTTTTCTTATAATTACAAAGAGGTGTTGGGCAGGAGAAAAGTGTTTCTTAGGCCTGCTTATCTCAGCATTTCTGTTTCAATACTACCTTGAAACGAAACAAAGGTGGCGATGAGCCCAGGGATAAGTGAAGCCAGACACGGACCATGGACAGCAGGTCAAGTTGTGTCAAAGACTTGATAATAATAAATGCAGGGAAGAGGATTCAACCTGCTGCAAAATACTTCACAGTATAATGCTAGCTATAGATATATTTGTGTTTGCAATGTGAACCATTGGTACCCATGTTCACGTCACCTCTATCCACAGTTTCCTGTTATTGATGTATTTATGGGGATGGTTTCTGAGTGATACAAACCACCATAGAAATTAGATGGGAAAGAAGAAAAATGACATGTCCTGTCCTTCTCTGTCAGATGGTCTTTCCACTGTTCTTTTATGGAGGTACTCTTTTTCTGTTAATTCATTTGTTTTTTCATGTATAGATGTCAAGGTATAGATTTTTTGCAGCTGATTTTATCAAAAAGAGATGCTGTGTAATGCAGACTCTGTACTTAAAACTGAAAGTCCCAGGCTGTATATGAGGGAGAAATATCTTGTGTGTAGGTCTTGGAACAAAGGCACACTCATTCCACCCTTGTGCCTCAAGAATTCATTTGTCTTCAAAGTCATAAAAAAATAACAGTCAAAGGGACCACTGCCATCTTTTGAAGTGGCACCAGAGATAATCAAGGAAATTGAATGAAATAATATAATTGTAGTAAAAGATTGGAATATAGTGTTCTGGAAAACTGCAAGTTGAACCCAGGAAGGAAAAGTCTGAGAGGGAGAGAGAGAGGGGGGCATATCTTATGCCCTATTTAGTGCATCATGACAAAAAGCAACATTCAGAGACCAATATAGTTAATCTAAGATTATTACCTCGTAAGAAGAGACACCACTTATGGAAACAAGAGGGAAACAAACGTGCTTTGGATGAAACACTAATTTTGACTCTACTGAAATCAATAACAAAACTCTCCTTGTCTTCTGTGGGCTTGCATTTCATCCAAATAGTCTGCTAATGTGCAAATCACTTGGGCACGCAAAGAATGCTGAATGAGCAGCTTGACTTTTAGCATTACAAAACTTAAAGTCGTGCTCAAAGTAGAAGGCAGCTAAGATTAGGGGAAATGGCAAGTAATTTTGGGGAGGAACTAGTTAGATGCAAATAAGGAAAAGAGAAGGCAAAGTGGAAGGGGAATATTAAGTTATGATTTATGGCAATGTCATATGTAAGGAGCTCATGATTGTGGGAAAAAAAGTGACTGGCAATACACAAAGTCTTCACTGGAAATGGAAATGTCAAGTACTTGTTCAAGCGAGCTATAAATGAAAGTGGTAGAAGTCAACACCTACAGTATCTGGCGTTCATGGTTTAAAATCAGTTTATCCACGGTCCTTCTTTCATTTTGTCAGATTAGGAAAATGCCAAAGTCACCTCTGTTGGATGGCCCCAACAGAAGCAAGTTTTGCCATATAAGTACTCATCCAGGCTGCAGATGAGAAGGTGAGGAGGGTGGTGGAAATTGTTGTGACCCACAATGTGTCTTTTGGGTTTTTTTTTCCTGTTTCATTTGGGGATGGGTTTTTGGAAGAGAGAAGGGGACACAGAAAGCAATATTTCATCTGCCCAGAAAAGACCAATTGCATTTCAAGTAAAAAGACCCTAATTACAGCAGGTGTTGGGATGAAATAAGAACTTCTGTCTTTCTTGATTTTTGCCATGATTACTACTAATTCATCTCCTCTGGTAGGGGTTCTGTAGCAGATATAATGTCACGTTACACAATGTGCAACATCATCTGAGTAAGCTCAGAGGAAACAGCTCCAGTCCCAGCTGGTGCTGTATCTACACTAGCACTCCAGTGGTAGTACTATGGTAGGAAAGACAAAGAATTATTGGCATAAAAATTCCTTTGTCAACATAAAGCCTTGGAGAGTTCTGAAACAACGACATTTAGATGTGGTTCTGGAGACAGTCAGCACTGCCACTTAGGGAACCTGACCATAAATGAGTAAGCAACAAGTTGCAGAAGCTGGACACGGGGAGTGGAGTCAGATATGTTGTTTGGGTGAGGGGGAATAAAAATCCCAGCAGCCCCCAAAAAATTAAAGAAAAAAAAAGATTCATAGAACAATAGGAAAAGAGGATAAAATGGAACATGAGGTGATGTTTGCTCCATCCCTGTGCCCAGGTGACAATCACTCATGCCTAATTCTTGTCTACAATATGTACAGTGTGCTCTTTAAGACTATAAACATCAGCTTCCCCTTCAATCTTTAGCACTTCACTGCCCATGCTATTAGATAGATTTTTGTGGTGTCAAACCTGAATCTTTCTTGCAGCAGTTCAAAGTCAAAATTTCTGCTCCTTTCCTTGGTGGGAGACAAGAACAATGTGTTCTGCCACAGCAACATTTTAAGTGTGAACATCATTACAGTGTCTCCTTTCAGTTTTCCTGTAGTATAACAGATACTAAATATGCACAATTCTATCAAGTCAATTTACAATCTAATCACTTTCGTTTCAGTGAGATATAAGTAATTTCAGGTACTACACTGCAAAGGTAAGCCAAGGTTTTTTTCTGATGGTTTGCATTCACATTTTCCCAATTGAAAAAGATTACCAGCATAACAAATCCCCTCTCCTCTAGTTTGAAAGACCTACACAAACCCAAGAGAGAAATGACTAACTGATTATTTATTTAAAAAAACCAACCCAACAGCAGTTCAGCTGACACATTAAGTCCTGTTGAGATGTTGAAATCCAGGGAAAACTCTCTAAAAGCCTTTTACATCATTTAATTGCTTCAAGTGGACTTCAGATAGTGACTTCCCCAGTCTCTCATGCACAAGCCTGGACAGCTGTTGCCTCCAAGCCTGCCTTTGTTGCAATGGGCAGCCTGGTCACTGCCAGGCACAGCAGATGGAGGTGTCTTTCCATGCCCCTTTGACAGTTTCAGTTAGAAAAGCTCAGGGAATAATGAAATTTTGAACTTTGCAGTGGAGCAGAGTCTCTGGGCCATGGGAAAACAATGCTTGCAGTGTGATATTTAAACTGCCTGGGTCTCGTATGCCACTCTGGTACCCTATGAATTACTAAAATCTCCATTTCAGGCCTTTAAGAATCTATTTTTTAAAGCCTGCTTTCTCCCTCAGGGTCCATATGTGCCAACAGAGCACAGCAAGTATGTGTGTGGCTTTTTACACGATTTGGATTCTGTTTCAAGCACCCCCATTCCCAGGCCTTTACAGGCTGCTTCTGACACAAATTTTCTTTTCCCTTTAGAAACAAACATTGAACAACCCACACTGGAAGGAATCTTAAGAGATCACCTGGTCCAACCTTTAAACATTTCCTACTCCTCACTTTACCATTTACCTGCCATTTTGCAAGCTATCAAAAGGTTATGCAAATCCTATCATTCCCAAATCAAATTCCGAAGTCTTTGTGACATTTTAAACAGGTAGTGGAAAATTTGTGGTAACTTTATCTGCCATTGTACAAAAGGCAGTGATAATTTCAAGTTCACTGATGTGAATAAACTGGCCAAAAAGCTTTTGAGTCCTCCAGCTCCTGGGCTCATTAATCCCCTTGGCAGTCAGTTAAGAATCAGCACCTTTGCCATGCTGCAGTAATTGTGTTTATGGACAAAAATACTTGTCTTTATACACAACTGCTTCGCAGAATGCCTGCAATTCCTCTGAGTTTGGGCAGAAATGCATCTTTGCACACCAACTACGTTGTCTCGCGTGGCAGGAGGTGACAGAACAGAGCGCAGAAGAGAGGTGACCATGTCTTTCCTTGGCAGGTAAGGAAAAGTAGTGTTAGTAGATCTTCTGTGTCAATTTAGGGCTTTATGGCTCGATACCCTGATCAGGACCATATCTGAACACATCGTAAATTCAGCCTAAAGCCCAAACATGAGCCAAGAGATGCACAGAAAATTTACTTGGATTTAGCTGAACTGAGGTCACTGTCCTTACAGACTTGCTACCAAAATACAATATTTCATCATACTTTTTTGTTTCTAATGCAGGGAAGATCTGATTTAGGCTGAATAGAAACAAGTTTAAACCTGAGCAGGACAAGAGATCCACAAAGTCTGAGATGATAAATCACCAAAAGGCCATGTCACCTGAGTGGGTTTAACAGCAAAATCATATCCTCTGGAAAAATCACCCAGGATTCCTTTGAATACTACAAAAAGAGAATATTCTACTACCTTGAGTTGTACTGGGGCTGATCACCTTGTTAAAACATGTGTCTTATTTCTTCATGTCAGTGTCTTAAGGAGTAATGACCTTAGTCCTCTAGGGCCTTGCCCACCCCCTGGGATTTCTCCCACGCTGCCCCCAGAGTCCTGTTTCACCCTGCTCCTGTGGGGTCATCAGCCCCTGCAGAGCTGGCCCCACCTGCCATCCCAACCTTAGCCTGTCCCTGTCCCCAGGGAGGTGTTCAATGTCCTGGTCTAGGGCTGCCCTGGTGTCCCCAGCTGCCCTGCTCCTGTCTGGGGATGGGACAGGCTCTGGCTGCCAGGACAGACCCCCATGGGCACACCCCCTGGCCCCACAGGACCCTGACACTGGCAGATTCAGGAGAGTACTGGGTATTTTTTCCCCAGAAAGATACCCCATGCTAGTTAAGCTCCTTGCCTGTCTTCTGTGTGCTTATCTAAGCAGATTGTGCTGGTTACTTTTCTCGTTGCGAGGTAATTTCACAAGCATTCAGTACCAACTCTTTTCTGTACTTTCTCTGATTCTGAAAAGCCTTTTCAGATTGTCAATACCCAAGCACATCCCTGCTTTCTTACACACTGCATCCATAGCAGAAACAGAGATACTACTACACCTCTGTTCATCTTCACAGGTAAGAAGCCAAAGGTCTTTTTGGAAATGGCTTCATATCTGCCTGCTAGACCAAGGTCATCAATGCCCACACTGGCATTCATGTCTGCTTGAGTAATGTGGTTTGAAAGCCATATTGTTGCTTAAAAAGGTGCATTTTGCTGGGGAGACAAGGTCCAGACCTCCATTTCCAAGTGCCTTTTATTCTGATGATGCCTTTGTTAACTTCAATGGTAATGGCCTGAGGCTCCTAGACCTGGCAAACATGACCAGCTTTTCATCTTCATAAAAATGAGCTGATTATTTACTGACTTTTCCATTGTTTATCATCCCTAGTAAATATTTGTGGGTCTCCCTATTCATAAACTATTTCATATTTACAAATGAGTCTTTCAAAAAAGAGAGAGGTAAAAAAAAAAGGGGGGAAATATCTGAACTGCCAGCAGTAGCAAGCAATTCAAGATGATTATAAAATTCACCGTGGTGGGTCTGTTGTGTCTTCCCATCCCATTCACATTTGTCTTTTCTGTATCAAGGATGACATTGCCAATCAAAACAAAGGCTTTACCTTGCAGCTCTATTTGCAAACAGGACTGAATGAACTTCTAGAGCAGTTTAAAGTAGCCAAGAAACAGACAGACCATCCCAGCTGTAGCAGATATTAAAGGCTCAGAGCCATTTTTTATTAGTCCTGACTTTCCCATCATGTAAAGAAGAACTAAGCTGTTTCGAGATCATGCTTTTGTTTAGTATGGAAACTCCTGAGTATGCCATTGATAGTCTTCCAGTCTCTCATGGAGATTTGAAAGCACTGATACTGTCTTTGCTGAGAAAGTATCCCAAAAAATCCCTTAAGTCTATGCTCATTTCTAGGGCCTTTTAGCTAGAAAAGAGCTATGCTGTTGGGATAAAGGGACAAAAGAGGTGTTGCTCAGAGCTTTGTCATTCAGTTTGGGCCAAAAATCCATAGTAATTGTGAATATTGTTGCTGGGAAATGTCATCTTGATGCATTCTTTTTGATGCTTCATTTGCCTTCATCATTACTGGCTAAATTAGGTCTCCCAGAGCAAAAAGTGTTATACATCCTATAGGATTTATCCCTTGTGCTGCAGATCTCAAGCTGGCCAGAGAAGATCAAGGCACCTAAACCACAACACCTATGTGGCAACAACTCCAAATCTGATATTGATAGATTTTTTTCTCTCTATGCAAAAAACTTTTCAAAAACCATTATGCTTGTGTTTATTCTTTTCTGCCAAATACAGCCAAATTTGGGGTAAATTTTACCCATTCCCTTTTATCTGGGAAAATTTATGTGCCATTTTTTTTAAATTTTGATTGTTTTTACTCTGCATTCCTACCTGTAAGATGCCTCCAGTGGTGGGCCTCATGAGAGGTTATGAAGCTAAATTATTTCTGCCAGTCATTTTATATCTTGGGTAGTTAAATTCTTACTACTAAAATTTGTTTTCATTAATTTTAATAAATATTAATGCCACTTATGCAAAACAAAACTGCTAAAATAAAACCAGATAGGGTGAGCTAGAAAGACCTTTCAAGAGGCAAAGAGAAAACATTATTACTTTTTTACTCTTCATCTTCTGTCGTCCAACAAAACCCCCACGATGGGCTGCCCAGCACTTGTCCACACTGCATTATCATACTACTGATACCAACTGCTTAGTAATCCATGCGGTTTAGGTTTATGTTACAGATGAAAGGTCTCACATTTTCACTTCTCATATTGTTCAAGTTGAATTTGGCATCTTTTTACTAGCTGGAGGTGCTGGTTTTAGTTTGCTTTTCCTGAACAGAAAGAAAAAGTAGGAGATCCATGTGAAATTAAAAAAATAAAATAAAATTACTCAAGGGATATTGCAAGTGTCAATCCCAGTGCTCTCAGGATTACTATCATGTCTTGACTTTGGGACTAAACCATGTCCTGTGCATACAAGCACAATTACATTTTTACATGAATCATACGTTGCTTCTTGGAAAGCTGGGACGATTTTCAAGAGTGCAGGGCAGAAGAGAACTTAGTAAAAAGTATATGTAAATTATACTTTTAATAAAATATGTAAATATTTATACTTTAAAGCACTGCTCTGGGACTCAGAGGAGCTGGATTATCTTTCTGGCACTGCCACAAATGTCCTGTTCAGTAAGGCTGTAATAATGCCAGCGTTTGAGGATGTCAGAGTAACAGGTTGCATACCAACTTCAGCCACAGTATTTGCTGTTTTCCACAATCTGTACATGGTACTAATGCTTGTCATTTTTGCATGATTTCAGAGAAGGTGAGAAGGAGGGAGGGATGTTGGGAGACAGCATTTTGGCAATAGGAGTGCAAACTCAAATTCGGGAAAGTAACAATGAGAAACCCTGAGACCCCCTGCAGGTCAGAATGGGACTAAAACAGATGCATTTTAGTCATCCTGTCCCTTTTCTATTTATGAAACGTATCTAAATCTCACCTCTAGCTGCATATTCTGTCTACTTAGAAATATAAATCATTGTCACGTCTCTTGTTGGCTTAATATATTTTGGTTTCTCATGATGAAAAGAGTCCTTTTAAAGAAGCCTAGGTAGTATTAGCTGTGTTCATCATGTTCTCCTCGAATCTCTTTCCCAAGATGATAATATCTGTAATAAAACAGTTGTCATTCTGAGTTTTTCATTACTTCCCTTGAGATAGTTGTCAATGCAAACAGCCAAAATCAGGCAGCAGAAACTGCATTGCTGCACTCCAAGAGATCCCAAGTTACCAGCATGTGGTTCTCATTTGGAAAGACTGAGAGGGAGCAGTGTTCTAATAGCTCCAAACAAAAATCACTTACTTGAAACTGAAGAGTACAGTGAGAGGTAATGTCCTCAGGAATAGTTTTTTTTTCATTTTTAAGCCAAAAAGTGGTGCAAAAAGATGCATTCATTTGCCAGCCTCAGTATATGCCAAGATATAGAGAAAGCTGATGTATGACCTCAATTACCTGAAGAAGCACAACTGAAATTTGTATCAGTGCATCACGGTATCAGGTTGAATCCATATCCAGATTGAAAGTGAAGTGTATTTAAAAACTGATACATTCTAAAGCATCTAAACAAGATGATAAAAACCCTAAGAAATTTTACCATTCCAATATAATCGTTCTTATTTGATTTTACCAGTTACACACAAAATATCCATAATTCTGAAACTCTGCAGTGGTAGAGTAATTTACAAATGTAAATTCTGCTAAATATAACTCTGCTACAGAATATCATCCATACAAGGTTCATGTTCCTAGTCTTTTTGTAGAATGAATAATAAATATACATGGTCTGAGTCAAAAAGATTTTGTTGGGTTGCTTCACCATCTAAAAGATTTAGGTCCCAGATCTAACTTATCTTTGGCTTCCTCCTAAGTTATAAGACTCAGAAGGTGGAAATGATCTCACAAAGCAACAAGGCAAAGAAGTTTATACCACAGGTAAGATACCCTTAATAGAAAAAAAAAAATATCAGTGTCTACAAAGTCTCCTAAGGAAGGGGCTAAATAAGGAGAATTGTAGATCAGGACTAAAATCATGGGAATTAGGTCTAGGACATGCTACTGTCTTAAGGTTATGGCACTGGAATATGTGAAAGAAATGGTCTCGCTAGACATGATGGTATGATTTTCTAATAGCAAAAGACAGAGAAATATTTGTGGAGTAAAAGGAAAGATTTTTAATATGTGGCAAACAGTTCAGCATCTTATGAGAAAATTTCTGTCTTAAGTAGAAGACATTATTTTTTAAAAGAGCCAAATTTTCTGCTTTAAAAATTTCAGAAACTCAAACAGGGCTAATTTTGTGAATATAAGTTGGTGTTTCTAAGTAGATATCTCCTTATCCACTGAAATTAAGTTCACTTTTAATGAAGTTTTTTAATAAAATAATTTATTTAAATATCTGTCTTGAGTGACTTAATTTTTCTTTTATCCTTTTTCAGTGAAATTTTCCCCAGTTGGCCCACATAAGGAGGAGTTTAAAATACCTATTTTTTTTTCTCCTATAAAAGATAATTGTTTTCCATGCTAGTTCTCTTCTTCCACATTTTTATTTTAATTTGTGTACTTTTTAATTCTTTATTCTGAAAAAGGAAGACTTTCAGCTTGCAGTGAGATCAGAATTCAAATTCTTTTTCAGCATTATTCTTGATTACTCAACTGATTAATCTCTTCTGGCACTGGTATAGTTTATTTCCCAGGGCCATAATTTGAGATGAGGAGTCAGAGACAATCGTATAAGCTCTGGGACAGCAAGTGAGGAACTTATTTTTCTTGTGTGGCGTTCCTAAAAGCAGGGACAAAAAATAGTTCCCAAAAGCCTTCCTGAACGTGCTGAGGCAGGGTGCAGATTCAAGGACATTCCACACCACAGAGCTTTTCTTGTCAGCCACCCAGAGTCTAACATGCAGACATCAGATATGCAGAGGCTTACGGGGAGTTAGGCAGAGATAAGGGAAGGAAGGCAGGTGGTGCACATTAGAGCAGATCTGGAGGTGCTCTGCCTAGTCTGTGTTTGAATTAACTAAAACAAAGCTCTAAACATAGAGCAGCTGTGCAAGAAATAAATAACTTGGAATATGAGAAAGTCCAGAATTTCACCCTTTAGATGGATTGAGGACAATATTTCCTGGTGAATCAGGTCATTTTGCTGGTCAGGAATGTTATAAACTATGATGAACACGCTAATAAAACATGGTTTTATTATTGGCTTTTCCCTCAGTGTCTCAGTGCAATGTACAGAGATGACTTTATTACGTTTCTGACACTCCATGAGATGGTATCAGTGCAGCTATCCTAATGGAATAGAAGGATGGGTACAGAAGGCACCTTCAAACTACTGGGCGGGTATTCAGAGGAGAAATCCGAGCAGAAGAAGGACATATAACTAATTACAGTAATGATAAAACCCCAACCCTCCACATAGGTTCCACTGGGAGGTAGAATAGGATGGAGTGGGAGTGGCAGCAGGGATTTTTGCCAGATGTGGAAAGCAGAGAGAGTACAATACTGGCTCACTGCAGGATGCCTGTTTTCCTCCTACCAGTTTTGAATGACTGCCAGGGAAAGAGTATCCTCAACAATATCTCTCCCTCGAGTGCCTGTGTTCCTGACAAGAATGAAATAGAGGCAGGAGGGCTTGGCTATACCTTCAAAATGTGAAGCAGAAATACTCAAAAAGCTTGAGTGTAGTCTAACTCATAAAGAGGATTTTGTCCAACGGTTACCATAAAAAAAATTCTACCAAGTTTGTTTTGAGGTTTCCAGAAGAAGGACAAAATACCAAATGAAGTCTCAAGGACTCCAAAAGTAAAACTTTTCTTTATTTTTTTCCCTTGCACACAGTAAAATGCTGGAGGTGTTTTTTTCCCCCTATTTTACTTTAGTTTTTTCTCCAGTGTGATTCCTCCTTTCTTTTGTCCTAATAGTTAAAACAGCAAACCAGAAGATAATTCAGTTTCCAGTCAGAAACACTTTATACATCACCTCCACTCCCAAAAAACTTCAGATTAGAAAATAATGCTCCATTTTATTATTTGTAACATTTCAAGCAGTGAAAAACAACTCCCTAAGAAGGCAATGCTCTGACCAGAACAAGAGGAGCCAGATTGTCTGTCTCTTCCTAATGTGCACAGAAGCCCTCACCGGTGCTCTAATGCCATTGCCTTGAAGGAGGGGCTAGGAAAACAACTGCAGCCTTTTCCTTCTCACACTCCTGCCACCCATGGTGCAGAGTTTAGTTAGGCATCTTCAAAGAGAAAAGGTTCAGACAGAGGGACCATAAATCTATCAGAAATTATTCTCCTGGTGGTAGATTGTTAGTCTACTGGCACACCAATGGGTTTGGCTTTGTTTAAAGCTTGGCATTCTACAAAAAAATAAATCATGCTTTTCATTTAGATGGTAACTGTGCCCCCAACTTGAAATATTTTCATCCAAGGTATTTAGAATGCAGCCATTATTTTTGAAGATCACATAATCAGAGAGTACTCATAACAATACCACTCCATTGGCTTTTATTTTGGCTAGAGCACATTTCTCTAGTCCTCATGGTTATAATAAAATATAATACGTGTAGATTGTTATACAAGAAAAGAATTAAATAACCATAATGATACAATGAAGTTTTCTTCCTGCTTAGGTATAAAATTACTTATTCTGACATGTTTGCAGAGTTGGAGCTCAATGTCATGCCAATTAAACTAACCCTGCTGTAACTTCAGCAGTGTTTGCAAGTGTTTTCGAGTGACTGGCTTTTCTTCTCTGAGAGCAAACACGGAGCAACACTTCTCTCATACTCAAGGTTTGGATTCAGATGCCTTTGGATCTGGGTTTCGTGGTTGTTGTATCAAACCTGAGTCTGACTGTAGTGAAAAGTGTCAGGTTCTGTTCTATATGTGAATCAGAGGGTTCAGATTAGACTGGATCTCTCTTACTCATGTAAGCACATTTTATCTCCATAACAACGTAACAATTCTTGAAGGATTAATAATGAAAAACCCATGTTGTACATCAATCCCTCTCTAAATGTGTCCTGGGAAAAGATCTGGTAGTTAAGAGTAAACACACAGCAGGAAAGATGACCAACAGTCAAACACCAATGCAAGAGGCACCTTGTCTTTGAGAAAATGCTATGCTCCTCAAAGCATAAATGCAAACAAGGTCCTGAGCAGTTAATTTATCATATTGCAAATAAAAAGTATCATAGCAGATTACAGACAGAACATCAACAGAAAATTAGAGCAACTGTTTAACACAAGGTATGGAAAGAAAGTATGGAAATCTTGGAAAGAAGCATTTTGTTCCCCATCCTCGTGTCCTGACAGAAGAAAGCTAGCGTGAAATTTCTTGAAGCTTATTTTGTCTGGGAAAGAATAATTGTACTGCATCCTCCACAGACTGACAATGCTTTCAAATTCATTTTCATGTGTGTACTGCTCCCTAAGCAAATCTGTTTGCAGGAATTAAGAAAACCACATACAAAAATTAGAATTTGTCCAAGAACGAAGGTGGTATTTTGTAGCTCCACTTAATTACTGAATGTAATAAACATAGACAGGTGGGGAGGAAGTTAAAGCAGGCAGAAGAAAGCCAGGCTTCATGATATCAGACATATTCCTTGAGTGAATTCCATGCGTACTTATTCTTTCTGCTGTACAGAATGTAGTTATTCTCTTCACTTAATTCTGCTGAGGTGCTGCAGGGCTTAATTTGTTCTAAAATGCATTCAGATTTTCTGATGGTATTGAAGAAAAGCATATATTAAACTAGGTTTGGAAATGCATATAAAAAAACCACTCTTAACTGCCTTAAGACTGAGCAAAATCTGGGAGTGAGGTGGATCCTGATCTTAATAGATTCTAGTTAAATTGTGGCAATTTGGTCCACAGTATGCACAGACCTTCAGCACACTCAGCTAATTATATTAGAAAATAATAACAGTACCTTGTGTGTAATGCAGAGCAGACACCACAACCTCGCTGTTTCCATCTTGGTGGATGCTGAGCCACATCATCAAATTCTATTTGAGGTCTGACAGACCCACCAAACACAGGTAAATAGGTCTCAGGAGGAGCACCTGGTTCTTAGGGAGTATCTGATTCTCCATTTCCTCTAAGTCAAGCTTGTTGCCCTTCTACTCTTAAACATGACAGCCCTGTGGGATGAATTAGTGCTCAGTGATAGAATGAAGTTTAGAAAAGAAAAGGAGATACAAAAGCATGATTTCTTGGTAGTAAAAAAGTATTAGGAAGCACTAAAGGAGGTTTATTCTAAAGGGTTACAAAATACCTTTGGAGCACATCCTCCATGTGACAAATCCCATGCCATGAATTAGTTTGAAATTGCTAATTCTTTGCAGAAGTCATTTAAGTGAAATTGCTAATTGCTATGGAAAGGCTTCTCTCTCTTCACTGGAATGAGTGATGCTAAAATGGATACCAGGCACAGGTCTATCCTTAGCAGTCAGGGAGAGTTATCTTCTTCACAAACTGAATTATATACAGAAGAGTGATCTGGCACCCCAATTAAAATTAATTCATTAAATTAAATCTCAGAAGGAGGTAAATCATGGAAAAGCTTAGCTGAATAGCTCAGTTCTGAAAATGCTATTCCAGTCTAAATGCTTGTTGATTTTTCAGGTGTGTGGGATGGCAGGAAAACAGTAATTTCCACTACCCTAGATGTGAGAGGAGATTGTTATCTGGAACTGTTTTCAGATTAACAAACCAGAAGTAAACATGGAAGCTGCTTGTGAGGTGCTGTAGCTGTAACGCAAAAATGCTACCTCCAGCCAACTCCCCAGGGAGTACATTTCATAATTAACACAGACAGGATTAGAAGCTAGATCTCACTCCCACTGAAACCAGTGATAATTTTCTCTACTAAGCAAGACAATTAACCCAAGATTAAGGCACATAGCACACAAGCTGAAACTCAGTTATCTACATGGCCAGGTGGAAGAGTTAAGTCCTTAACAAACCCTTATGGATTCTTATAAAATCAAAGTTGTTCATTTACCTCCTGTCAGTCCTAAAACCCTTAAGTCTCAGACAGAGAATAATTCTGACTCTCTTGGCTGTAACAAAGCATAAATTTGAAGACGTCAACAAAAGACTTGGCTCCATGGAAATCAGGAAAGTTGGGTATCTCATGCTCTTCATATAATTATTCAAATTATATTATCAAACCTGTTTGATTTTTGGATGTTAGTTGAAAGGTCACACACTGTATGTCAATATTGGTTATAAAAAATATGTAGCCACTTGAACAGTATATACACAGAATTACACAGAATTATCATCACTCCTAGCCAAAGACAAATAGTTTTTCTTTAGAACAGCACATTATTTTCTTCCAGAGTTGCTAAGTGATCAATACAAACACTGCTGCAATTCTGATGTTTTAAAATAATAAGATCCTAAGCATTTTAAACACAGACTTGAATTCTGAAGGACTGCTGTGTTACTGTCCCCCTACAGCACTAACAGCAGTAAGCTGAGATAGAGTGAGCAAATCAGCTTTCATTTATTAGTCCTGTTTGGGAAATTGTGCTTATTATTAATAAAAGAAACAATAAACTGAACCAAATAGACTTCTGGTTTCATTTTACACAATAAAACTCCTTTGTGAGCTAGTGATAGTGTATTTTATAGGCACTGGGACAGCAGCAGGGGGACAGATGCTTCATCTGGAGGAAAGCTTTGAGAGATGCTATGATCAGCACTCTCTGGCTAGATGAGCTTTGATATTTTGCTATATAAAATCAAACAGTGAATGTGAGTGATACTTTGTGACAAAGAATTCATATTTGTGGTCCTAGGCACCACAAGAAGAGACATGATTTCTTTAGAAAGTATGCAATCATGCCTTTTGCAGAAACAGAAAACCTGAGCATCACAGTACAGCCTTAGATAGTTGTTTTAAACTGGCTTCAGTTTGGAAATTTCTGTTCATTCCTATGAATTGTCAGCAGGTCTCCTAAGCAAGTGGAATGTGTTTATGTGTATTTCTGATAAATTCTGAACTGTAATTTCAGGACAAAGCAGTGAAGATCTTCTAGCTATTGTTTCCAGAAATCTTTTTTAAAGTTGTATCTTATGAGATACAATTCAATGACACGTGAAACCATCAGAAATCAGCTCCTATCCACTGCTCATAGAAATCCTCTTGTTTTTTAAAGCCTCCTTCCAGTATTTACCTGGCTCTATGTCTATTTATATAATTAGCTTTATGAAACTTGTTTAAACTTCTCCATCCAATGTCAGGAACTCTTTGCATTCCTGGAAAATGCAGGAACACATTAATATGAGATGGAGGGTGAGATTCCCAGCTAGACACACATGGGTGAGTTCAGATGTAGGATCTCGACTGTTCAAATCTGCAAGCCCTTCTCAAAGTGTCTCAATGAGCAAGTGCTTCAGTAGATTTCTGTTTCATTTGCTGAGTTGCAGTGATGGGTGCCTGTCAGTAGGGTCCAGAGCAAGTTTGCTTACCAGCAGGGAGCAGAGGAACACGCAAAGATTCTTTGGCCAACTCAGTCGCTGTTGGTCAGTGGGTCCCAGTCAAGCCTCTCAAAGCTTACATCCCAACAGTTACATCTCATAGTGCAAAGGCAGATAACATGAGAAGCAAACCTAAGATTCAGTGTCAGTCGAAACAATAATGTCTAGTATTTGTTTTTCCTACTTCCAGCTTTCAGCTAACAAGGAAAAAAGTTCCACTGAGCTTTAATAACAACCAAATGGCACAATACTGTGCAAAATTCTAATCTTTATTCACTTAAAAGATGAAACAAATGTGAAATCTAAAGTAGCATGACTGAAACTTAACATTGGGGAAGGTATTTCCACCTGGAAAACAATCTTCTGTTAAGATAGGCAGATCCAAGTCCTGCACGTAAATCTCACCTCTAAAACTTATGTCAAAGTGTTCCTTGTAAAGTAATGAATTAAAGGTACTTCACCTTTCTTTCTCTGTACTACACATCTATTTTGAAATTCACAAGCTGGGAAAGCCAAGAAGACCCACATAATCCACAGTCTGACTTCATGCCATAGGGATCTACATCGACCCTCTCCCAGTCACTATTACTCCCAGGCTCAGCATTCTGGCTAAGTCAGTGAATATATTAAGGGATGCACCAACCTTGATTTAAGTGAAATTCGGTCCCCATAGAAGCATGGGGAAAGTCTTCCCTACCCCCTGCCTATCTAATTACTGCCTAAGCATTTGGCTATGACAACCTTTCAGCAAATATGAATCCATACAGAGGAACCTGGTGATACTTGCTTTGCACTCCTCTGTGCTTGGAATCTGCAATGATGTTATTTGATGAAGTGATCGGTCTCTAGAGCTCTGAGTAATTCTTCTTTTCATTACATGTGACCAGAGACTCAAAATGGCAAACAAACAGACTGTAATCTAGGCAATCAGCAGTGCTGCTACGGATACTGAAACACAAATCAGCAAACTTACTAGGCTGCAGTGTCAGTTAACTTGCAAACTGGAAGAAATCGGAATTCCCAGTAGACCTCATGGCAGAACAAATCCTTTTTCAAAGTGCAAGAATAAACAATAGCAGATGAATATGAGTTGGAGGGGGTTCATGTTAAATATTATCCATACTACCAGTATTCTTCACCTTCAGTGGTAGAAAAACTGTTATCTGTACCTGCTCATCATCCATGGGCTGTTTCTAAGACAAAAACAGTCAAGAAATAATATCAACTCTTGGTATGTTGTATTGACTCAGCTAAAGCCCCTTCTTTGAATAAAAGCAGATTTACAAACTGAAAAAGGTTAGGAACTGTTGTTTTAGGAGGATGTTGTCCTCTTCCCTGCATTAATAAATTAATAGGACAGTGACCACCTGAAGGAGACGACAAGCTGAGACAAATGGAAGACAAACTGATGGAGATCTAACAAAGAAACTTCAAAAAGACCTGCATAAAAAGCTAGATAAATTTAAAATAAAATAAAATAGCATTTGAATATTTCAATGAAATTAAATTTCCTTCCCTTATTTTCTATGAAGACTGGTACTGCCTGAATAGATATTTGATTTATCAATCTGCTGAAGTATTTGGAGTTACTTATGCTAAAAGTCACAAATGTGTAACATGCTTTCACACCTGCTGGCACAGGGGCAATGGGTTCCAAACTAGTGAATCCCCTCTACTGTGTTGGAAGTGTTGGACTTAATTATACATTATATATTATGCTTTGTTACCTTAGTGACTTTAGTAGGTGGGAGTTTCTATGTTTGGAAATGTAGATTATAGCCTTAAATTAGGAGGATAATAGATTAGCACTGGGAGTGCCCATCCATTGCACAGAGCAATAGAATTGGCAGGTAGAACTTCTAAACCTCCAAAGAAGGTGCTTTTTCACTCCAAGGGCTCTGTTTCACTTCTCTTTTTCCATGTGTTGCTTACACTCCTAATCCAGTTTGAAACAATTTCTTTTGTTTTGCACAACACCTCACATTTCAGCCCAGTTCACGATTGGAAAGTTACCTAGACTTTGCTGCTGTACATCTTGTCTTTTAGTTGCTCCCATACCACAAGAGGAGAATAAAACTGAACAGGAACCTCCTGTGTGATGTATGTGCTTGTCAGTGAGGCAAAAAACCAAACTTGCTTCCAGTCAGCTGAGACTAAAGGTAATGATCCTTCATTTTTATTTTCTGGAAATATTTTTTGTATCTTCTTGTCGCCAGCAGTCCTTGTCAAACCTGACCAGAACTTGTGCATAGCTTTTAGGGGGTAAGTTTCCTATTCACCCCAAGTCTATGCATTCAAAATCTTTATGGCAAAGCCTTTGGTATCTCTACTTTTGCTGAGAATTTGAGTATGAAACTGTTTTCAGAGTAACTAACTAAACTATGCCTGAAAACTGTTATAAACCACACCCTGCTAATATAATTTTTTCTTCAGCATCAGAACCCAAGATTTCTTAGAACACATGAAGCCCAGTTTGTGATGCAAACTACAGATTTGCCACGCTCCTGGAAACAGATGTGTGTATGGTTTGGGCTGCCAACATTGCTCTTTTGCTGGAAACAGGTTCTCAAAAGGCTTATACATGGAGGGTGAAATTCAGCTGGAATATAAACACTTCGTATAATTTCTGTGGCTCTCTTCAGCAGGACAGATTTTATCTACAATTAGAAACAGTGGATAAAACTAATTTTCTGATTGACCTTTAAATTTACATTCTGCACTTGCTTCTACCTCAGTTTTCTTCAGATTACTCACTCTAAAATGTAACATTTGTTGCCTTTTCACAATACATAGTTCAATATTTTTTCCTCCTAATGATGGCCTAAACCATTACATCAGTACAGAGGTCTGGATTACGCATTAGATAACTTTGTTCCTAGCTTCACCCGTGAGAAAAAAATACAATTGCAATTAGTATGTGGTCCATAAAACTAGCATTGCCTTGTTCTTCAAATCCCCATCTTGGATTGCCATATTCCTCATTGCTCAAAGTCAGCTGATAAGCACAGATAGATTCCTTAGCATCTAGGGCCAACTATGCCCTTGTCTGAGGTCTCAGTGTGAATTAAAGTGGAATTAATGGTCGCCCTAACTTAGTGTTGGCAAACAATCCTTTCTCCTCCCTCCTCGTGTTAAGCCAGTCCTTGTGCACTTCTGCAATGCATGGTAGGTCCCATCTGTTTCAGATGTTTGTTTAAGCCCATACTTACTAAGCCTGTTGGAAAGGCTGCTGTGAGCCTGGCATCATTTGTAGGGATGGCTCATGCTGGGGCCTGTCCGGAGTCTCACTCAGTGATCCCACAAAGCCAGGAGCTGAAGTAATGGTGCTGGAGCCAGGCTTTGAAATGGACCCAAGCACCACACTAAACCTGGCACCTAACCAGACGTGGATTTAGCCCATCTAGCTGCACCCTTGTGAGAGGGTTTTAAGGCAAAGAGCAGAAGGAGGAACTCCAGAGTGAATGGCATATCACAGAATAACACATCTGCTGCACTGGAGGCTGAGGTGGAAGGAGAAACTGTGGCAGCACTTTGCAGACAGATTAGGTCACGTTCTGCACTTCTTGCACTGTCAGCTCCCCATTCCAGGGAGCTGGACATACTTGTACTTTGGAGCACCTTAACTGGCTGCCTGTGAGATCATTTGTACGTTGCCTCTCACAGGAATGAGACATGATAAAGTGGTTCCCACTCCCCTCTCAAATCTGACTTACTTTTTAAATCCACAGCACGCTCGGAGTCCCAGGCTCTGATCTTGAACACCAGCTTCATGTTGCCAGGGGACCAGAGCACAGCTGATCTGAATGGCATTTTAGAGAGCAAACTGAAGCCTGCCTGTGTGTTCTCTGAATAGACACAGGTTTTGCTATTAGCCACAGTGCTGAGTGTTTATTGGAGGCAACTCACAAAAGATATTAGAGGCCATTATCTTTGTACGCAGAAACATCTGCACATATCTTCCTGTAGCAAATCCCTCACTATCTGTTAAATGCCATTCTTAAAAAATTGAGTTGAAAATTCATCAAAAGGCGAGCTTAAGAATAGCACAAGAAGGCATTTAACAAGTTTCCACATGCATTTTTGCCTTTGCACTTCCACCCGGATCATTCGTATTGCGCTCCTTGCTATCTTTGAAACAAGGGCTGCCAGCCACATCTAATTATCTCAGAGCTTTGTGATGCACTACAGCCACGTGGGGATTAAGATGAAAATACTCAACTCCCTTATATTTATGACAGACAGCAATGGGAAACTGTTGAGAAACCTTGTAGCATGACAGAACCATGTAGTAGGTCAGCACGAGCTTAATTTTGATTACATAAATAAGCAAATGTTTATGTAAATAAACATTAGTAAACCTAATGAATTACCTGGCAGAATTTAATTTTGCTTTTCCTAAAATAGTTTATTTAAAAAAAAATAAATAAAATAAGAATTTCTTATTCTAAAAGTAGCCAGCAATAGACTTGTGATGGCAGCTAAGTATAATCTAAATGCATGAGGAGTGAAATGTGAAAATACCATCAGCAAAGCATTGTAACTAACGTACTGATGCTGCATGATCTGTCTTGTTAGGTGTCTCTCCATTGTATTTTCTGTTGTCCAGAAGAAGATTGGCAATACTGTTCAACAGACGGAGCAATTGGTATTGGTGTGGTGTTTCATGGGGTGAAAGACTGTTTCAAGCCCAAAATTAAAAAAAAATATATAAAATAAAAGATACACTAACAGTTGCAAGCAACTAAAATTGCTGTAGTACCCATTACTGGCTTCTCCCCTGTAACATGACCTAGATACTAGCAATACAAGCTAAAGCAAGAGGTATAAGGGAAAATATCTTTCTGTTTCATTTCTAGGGCTCAGTCCAGAACGGCTCATTTCTGAAGCAAAATTCATCACAAGTGATGTTGAAAATTAAAATTAAAAAAAAATAAAATAAAGAGCAGGCAGGATATGTGATGATTGAGTCTCTATTCTCTTATATGTTTGGCTTCTAGTTAAAAGCAATGCTCAGTGCTGATGACTAAACAGCTGTGGCACTTGGACCACATCTTCGCAGAGATGCCTGGCTCATGATTGTGCCTCGGTCCCTGTTTCTCACTGTGAAAAGCACACTGAGTGCTGGGAAGATGGACGTCATAGATTTAACGAGATAATGAACCTTTCTTTCTATTTTAAATAAGTAAAATGAAGCAGAAGCTCCGGAGTTTAAAAAAATCTTTCTTACACACTACAAGCAACCAGTAAACCTGTGCCAGTTGTCATTTTCTTTCAGTTTATAGT
Organism: Chloroceryle amazona; assembly: GCA_027560015.1. Taxonomy (NCBI): domain Eukaryota; kingdom Metazoa; phylum Chordata; class Aves; order Coraciiformes; family Cerylidae; genus Chloroceryle; species Chloroceryle amazona. Next base: position 56,822 of record JANHFX010015602.1, read on the forward strand.
TCTATTGTCTGGCTTAATGTGAAAGCCTTCCAGGCAGAAATTGACCTGAGGACCACAAAAGGGACTGGCCACGCTGCTCACTGCCAGGACATACGTTCTGAACACTTACAAATATCTGGGCTTTAAGTGGTGCAGGAGACCTGTCATAAAACAGGTTGTCTGGATACCATCAGGGCTTCCTCTTCTTCACCTTGTCCCTCTACCCCCTCCTCTTTCAAGCTGTATGTATCTGTCTTTCTCCCTCCCAGATGCAGCTGGCTGAAGCCCCTTCCCCATGATCCCCAAGTTCATCGTGTGATGAACTTGTTCCTTTACCTTCTGTGCTGCACCTCAGAAAATCTGCACTGTGAGGCATTTCTTGTTATAAAACTATATTCCAAATTATTTCCCGGGTGACTCTTCAAGGCTAATGAAGTCAAACTTCTTGTCATCGAGTCATTGCAATGTTTACCTTGAAAATATGACTAGTCTGAACCTGTGATATTTTCTGGAGGCTACAAAGTTTTCTTGAGCATATTCCTTGCACTGTATTTCCCTGCCTTTTTTTCTCTCACAGATACAAACCTTTTGATTCAAATCTGAAGATTTGGAGAAGTGTTTAAATAATTCATTTTTAGCCACCCCAAGAGTGAACATGAAGGCAACCACAAAGACACTGAGAAGCCAGCACTCTGTTGTAATCCTTTGCCATCAATGTGTTGATTAAAGAAAATGTTTAACTGTAGGGTATCAGCCAAGCCTGCAGAGGATCTAGTGGTATAATGAATGAAATAAAAAAAAAAAACAGTTAAAAAACTCAATCTAATTACACTTTGCTTGCATCTTTCCTGAATAAGGAATACAAAAGGAAATTTATCTTTGTTGTGGTTCAGATTTCCTCATCCTGCTCAAATCTGCTCTTAATTTAGAAATATGCTGGTTTCTGCTTTCACATTTTTGCTAAATGTTGCTTAGCCTTCCTGGATCTAAAGGAAGCCTTGGGATTGGCCATGAAAACAATGGTTTTTGGAACAAAGCGCTGGAGCCACCGGGATACAGAGGACCAAATTCAGACCAGTGTGCATGGACAGGAAAACAATCCAAGGGCATGCTGGACCTCACGTATAAATCAGAAAGTGATGCTGTGTGAGAGCTGCTGTGCCCACAAAGAGGAAATGTGGAGCCTCCTTTTCACCTATGTTCCTTCAGGCTTTTTTATTTCCTGCGTCCCTCAGACTTTTCCTCCTAATGAAGTCTTATGGGCATTTATGTTTCTTTCAGTCTTTACCATTTCTACTCTTTTTTTCTTTTCCTCTTTCCTCTGCCATTCATCCCCTTTTACCCTCTGCTCCCATTTGTACATGTTATCTCTCTTCCCTTCCTTATTCTGTCTCTTCCTCTGCTTCTCCTTCAGTCCCACATGTGAGTTTAGAACAGAGCTCTAGCCACGCTCCTCAGTTTCCCTGTGGTCTCTCCATGATCTTTCTTTCATTTCTCTCCATTCTCTGTTCCTCCCCTTCATTATATTTTTTTTTCTCTCTCTCTTTTTTTAATTAGTCTTTTTTAAACCGTATATTCTTTTTCTTCCACTTTAGCACCTTATCTTTCATATATTTTGTCTTGAAAAATATTTATTGAAACCTACATAAAGCAGCAACAATACAACTCAGACTCCTAGGAATATGGAATTGTTGGATTAAGAAGCAAGAAGTTAGGGTTTGTTATTGATGATACAGAGCAGGAGG
>JANHFX010015602.1:58645-78979 GCA_027560015.1 Chloroceryle amazona
AGACTCCTAGGAATATGGAATTGTTGGATTAAGAAGCAAGAAGTTAGGGTTTGTTATTGATGATGCAGAGCAGGAGGGTTCAGTGGATTACAGCCCACTAGGGTAAAAAAGTCTGAGCTATGGAGCAATATCCTGTAATTTAGCTTTTCTTTGCCTCATACAGGGATAGCAAGGTACTCAAACACTGTAAAATGAGGCTCAGATGCAGCATGGCAAATTAATGTTCAGAAAACTGACCTGCAAATAAATATGATTTTAAAAAAAAAAGAAAAAAACAAACAAACCAACCAAACAAAAAACAAAACACACACCAAAAAAACCCAACAAAAACTTGGGGGAAGAGCAAGAATGCTGCAACCTTTTGGGATGTGTAATTACATGCTGTCAAAATACCACTTTTCAGTGTTGAAACTTCATCAGTAAAAGAAAATAATAATATTAAAGGAAAATAAGTTTCAACACAATAACCACTAAAGCAAAAATTACTTTTATAAGTGAAATTTCATGGCCATGAAATCGGCCAGTCATGGTTTAGTGAGGGTTTCTCAATGAACATTTCATTCACCACTTTTTGTCTCTCTTTTTTTCCTGAGTGAATACTTAGAATAGATACAGAAATCTCTGTGGATGCTCTTCAGGTACTGAGTGGGCTTTAGAAATCTTTCTAAACATTTCTTTGTGGTGTAATACAAACTCACAGCCTAGAAAATCTAATAAAAAACCAGACTTCTCTCCCTGTCACTCTCCTCATTGCATGGGATGTTCTTGAGAAATTTGTTTTCCTGAATGCTTTTCACATGAGCTTTTGTTTAAATAAAAAAAAATAACATGTATTATTTATGCATTTTAAACAAAGGACATATTTTCACTTATAAAACGAGCTGAAACAATTAAATGGGACAAAGAGTACAGTTTGTATCAGTAATTTACTATAATCATTCTAATGTTTCAGACATCAGTAAACTCGGTTGCTATTTAATGTCAAATTACTCAAACATCACATTAAATTGCCACCCTGAAAAGAATAAAAGTAATTAACCTTCCACTTTCTGCAGTAAAGACTAGTTTCTATAAACTAGTTAGATATTATCCTAGTGTAAATATTTAAGAGAGACAACTAAAATATCTTTGCTATGGAAGGTTTCTTAACCTCTATTAATCCATCTTTTATTGCTATTGGAAAAGGAAATTATTAATAAAATCTATCAACTGTTGGATACACTTAAATGTCTTTAGAGATGAAATATATATATTTTTTTTATCCTTCCATCTTTCTAGGAATGTCTGTTTTCTTCATGGGCTTATGGCACTTACAAAGGGCCAAAGATATCAGTGAGTGTTCACTTTCAAGTCTTGTCCCTTATGCTTATCTGAACTGATGGGGTTTTTTTCCTCCCATTATCTGAAGTTAGCAAGAAAAATCATCATTCTAAGCAATCATCTAGGTCCCAGTTCTGCAAAATGAGGCTCTGGGAGCAAGGCATTTTGTTAGACTGAGAGAAGGCTGAGAATTGAGTGATTCTGGTAAAACTAGAAATACGAAGTTGGCCTGCTTCTAGGGCTGGGAACAAGATGAGAAAGTTCTCCAAAGTGTTGACAAAACATGGAACATTTCTCACTGTGTGGCCTCTTGACTAATGGAAGTTTCAACAGGCTGGACAAATCATTGAACACATACACATTTTTAAAATTTAATAGTTTTCTACTTACAACTTCATAAAAGCTCTAAATAAATCTGCTCAGCAATAGCTGGAACTAGAACAAATGCTGGTCAATGAGAAGCAGAACATCAGTTTCAGTAAGAACAGAATTAAAATTGAAACTAAACTGTTGCACATGGAATAGGATAAAAACTAGAACTAATTAATCACTGTGGAACTAAACACTAGTAGTGTACTGGGAGCCCAAGGGGCTATCCACATGGATTCCTTTTTGGTATCAAGGCTGTGCTTGGTTCCAATTAGAAGGGCCAAATTTTATCTGAGTTTAAGCATCCAGTGGATGTATGGGAGATGCAGGTACCAAGGTGACTTTAGAAGGCTTTCAAGTGTGTTCCAGTTCAGGATCTGGTCTCTAACTGCAACTATGAGAACTCACTACAGCTTATAGCCAAGTGGTGTAATGCCTGGAAATTGAAATGAACCATAAATGCAATGACACAGATAAGCATTTAAGGCTACTTATTACATAAACAACTGGCTAGTCCAACTCTGCCTCCCCACACACCCTTCCAGTTTCAGTGGGCTGGCATTTCAAACTATGTACGTGGCAAAATAACTGATTGCCTGGATTTATGTTGTCTCCGAAGGCCAGTGATGGAATTAGATGCTTACAAAATGTTGCTATTAACCACACTGTGCTCACCTAATGAGGTGCTCAGTATTCTGAAGGTTTTCCTCTCTCTCCTCATTGTTTCCAGTCAGGTTGAACGTTGCCCAGCAGCTCACACTCTGAGGATAAAAGGTTTGATCTCCATGTAAGCCACTTTGTTGAGAAGAGGCACGAGACCACGCTGAAGCTATATGGAGATAGTAGCAGCAAATGACCTGGCCTCAAAATCATGATTTTGAGAAAGCAGTGGTAGAAATAAGGCCTGAACAACTTTAGGAAAAGATTCATGGGGCAAAGGGAGATGATGGACACAATGTGATGTCATGAGGTTTCTGGTAAACTCAACGCTGTGGTGAAGTCACCACTGTGTGTACCTGCTTCCAAACATGCCTAGCTGTGGAGCAGAAGCAAACCCATTAGTATAGTTTGATATCATACTGGTCTTTAATCTATAAAGAAGATTAAATTCAAAGTTTAACAGTATAAAAGAATAACAAATACTTCTTTAAACAAAAATAAAAGATAATACACGGTTGCATCTTGGTTTTTCCTGCTGCCAAAGCTTAGAGTACGCAATTCCTGGGGTACAATTCCACTGCATACAGTGTTTCCTATCACTTCAGCATATGTTGAAATAGTTTTATTTGCAATAAAAGCTTTTCCAGGTACAAGCTCAAGCCAGGGTGTATTATGATTACCTAGTCACATCTCAGATTCCACAAGTTATTTAAACAAACCAGAATGAAATCACTGTTTGCTGCAACATCCTTGCCTTTTCATGTCAGCTTCTGGATGCCAGCAGTCCATCTACCACTGCATCCATCAGCTCAGCTGCTTGTAACTCACAGTTGTTCAAGAACTGAAACTTTTTTACTCGGGTCTCCTGATCTAAATTCACATCCGAAAGTTTTTTTTTTCCCCTCAGGCACACACTGAGCAGCTTTGGGGGGTGGAGAATGAAAACTTGTGAGAAGTTCTTTCACACAGCAAGAGAAAAAGCCTCAGGCAGGGGTGATGTGAGTAGCTCCTTCTGACAGCAACTGCTCATAATTTGTTCAGCTTTCCCTCCAGTGGAGCTCGGGGCAAACCAAGGAGCTGATGAGGGCAGCCAGGTGTATGGAAAGAAAAGGCTGAACAATCTGTTTAGCCTCCCCTGTCTCTTTATATTTAGATTTACAATCCTGACCCATATAAACCGTGCTCCTGCTTTGCACTGCCCACAGAAACATGCTTTTAGACCCAGGCTGAACCAGACTGAACCACCTTACTCCTTGTTGGCTTGCTGTATTAATAACCCAAGTGAAAAGAAACGGGAAAAAATCCTACCAAAACTTAGGATGGAAGGCACCTCAAAGCTGGATAAAAGGATATATTTTTCCACAAGTATCCCAATTGTAGAACAACTGTTTTTAACCCACTAGTGGTTGCATTCTCATGGAATGATCTTTGGAAAGCATAATACTAACAATAAAACCAACATCAAATAATTGCCACCGATGAGAATCTGTTTGGTTGAAAACTGCAAAACAAAGTAAAGAGCAATTTACACACTTGCCTCAGTCCTGCACACCTGAAACATCCAACATTGGATCAAACTGAGAATACAGTAGACTTTTCAGCATAACTCTACTTAAATGACAGTATTGATAAAGAAAAACAAGGCATACTATTGAAACCAAAATACATAGAATCACGTTTCTATGCTACTTCTTGCCAAAAAAAAAGCTATATTATAAAAAAAAAAAATGGTTTAAATGCAAACTTTTACATCTCCAACACGTTTTACATATTTCAGACAACAAAAGAATACACATACATTGTATGTGATAATTTTTCAAAACTAGCTGTTACATTTTCACAGATTAAAAAAAAAAAAAAGTCTGTTTAAATATATTTCTACAAAGTGAATTTACATTTTTAAGTACAAAGTGCAAATACTACAGTTGTTTTTATTGCCTTTTGGTGAGGATATCTCCCACATGTCAAAGAGATCTGCCATGGATCAGTAAGCAGTTCACCCTTGCTTCTTAGAAACTTGCTGAAATAAAGTTGGGAAAATTGGCATTATTAATGATGCTTTCAAATAATCAACGAGAAACATTCATCTCTGTATTCAGCACTGTCCACATGCCAATATCAGAACAAGACTTCTGGATGAATATATATGAGGAATAAAAAAAATCCCTGCCCTCTTCATGGCATCTATGAACAAGGGGATGAGCAACACCTTTACTATTTCTTACCTATGGCCTCTTTAAACCTGTACCTGTCAAACACAGAGTTTTAGCAACTGCCTGGGCAAGTCCCTGGTGCAATATACCTTTCTATGGCCACAGATGAATGAACAAGCTATAGTTTCCTTGTAAACTTATTGGCTAGGCTGCAAAAAGAGCCTCTGAGTCTCACTGGCAGTGTGTGTGCATGTTTATGTATATTTGTTGGACAGGGTGGAGCTGGCCAAGGGAAATATACCCAACCACTAAGCCAGTTCTGCCAGATCCATCGTGTATTTGACCTCTTTTGGAGCTACTACAGCTGAGACTCGGTTAGTGTACTGGTCTATGTATCTATGCTCACTTTCTTTTAATAACATTTACGTACACTTACACGTACAGGTGTGCACAAAGGCAAAAAAAAAATCTGAAGCATACATAAACATTGATATAACCGAGCTGTCACAATAAACTAGCAGAAAATGAACTCGTGCGTGTCCATTCCTGAGTGGTGAAAATCTGATCACTCCTTCTCAGCTGGGTGGTTTCCTTTGGGCAGCTTGTACACAGCCCAGTTGCTTTTCACTAACTCCTTTTCAAGTGAAAACGTTTGTGATGAAAGCCACCTTCTTCATTTTCAGCCTTGTAATGTTTGAGTATGAAACTGCCAACAGATGGTTTGCTGAGCCAGCCTTAATTTGAGGCTATCATTTGTCAGCAACAGCTTTGGAAATAAGTGGTGCTGAGTCAGCAAAATTAGTGGACAAAATTAAAAAAGGTGGATGGTCTGGGACACTTTTATTACGGATTCTGGGAGGCAGGCTCAGATTACCAGAAAGGGGAGAGGGCTTGTCATGCTTCAAGTGTAATGCACGTGTGCCAGTAATTGCCAATATATAATTAAAATAACCCCTTTGAATGCTTTTGAGTTCCGACAGGATAATTGTTTTCAGGCTGCCTTGTTTAAAGCATAAGAGATTTGTGGAGGGAACTTGAAAAGTTAAGACCACAAACATTTGTTTAAACAAACAGAAACTTATCACAGCCTTCTAGCTGTGAGAGTATTTTATATTCCATCAAAGGTATGTAGGAGGTCTGTGGTAGAACTCTCAACCAATGTTGAGCTTGCCTTAGGAAGTGTGAAGCGAACATCAAACAAATCCGAGATAAATCCGGTAAGAAACGGACTAGGAAGAATGAGAGGAAGATTTCTCTTGGCCTCTGGGGAGGTTCACCCTGGGTTCAGCTTTTAAAAGCTTAATCTACCTTTCTGATAGATGGGAAGGCATTAACTACATCAAGGGTTAGGGATATTTGTAGCCAAATTCCTAGTTTCCTGTCTGCAGTGTTACCTAAGCTTCCTTAGAGTATGTTTATACAAATGTTTTTAAAAACAATTCATCATTTAGTGATGTTTTTGTGGGCATTAACTATTCAATTCCTATAATATAAAACCAAGGCAAAAATGGTATGAAGATGATTCTTTTACTAGACCATTCAAAAAACTCTCAGACTTGGAGGTCCTTCTTCAAACCCATGCAAAAGTGCTAGGAGGTTGTGTCCGTGTTGGCCAGAAAATAGAAGCTTTAGTATTAATTATTATGAAAATAGACACACAGGTGAGGAACCCTTTTTTAACCTTTTTTTCCTGAGCTTCCAATTCAGTCTTTCCTTTTCAATGTGTACCTTTCCTTGAGTTACAAACTCTGCTTTGGTCCATTTTGTGGAGCTGAATGCCATGAGTAGCCAAAATGCCATGAATGACACACACTGGTGGTATTTGGGGAAAAAATAAAATCAAAGTCTTTGCAGAAAATTGATGTAACAGCAAATGAGGGATTATGTTGTCAGGGCACTGGACATTTTATTTGTGACAATCATTCTGCACACCTAACCAATTTTAAGATTGCAGTGGTACAGACCCCCCTGCCCACCCCCCATCACACCCCCCCAACAAATATAAACCAGCAGACTGATGCAAATCCTCATTCTCCAGCATCATTTCGTTCAGCCAGCAAAGGCACTTGAAAGGGACAGATCTTTCCACTAAGATTTGAAAAGTAGTTCGAAGCCACCATATAATAATTCAGTGGCATTTGTAAAATGTATGGATTTTCATTGGGAAATGCACAGCTTGGTTCACAAAAAGTACTGTCAATCGATGCAAGTTTGTGTTGATAGTGGGGCATACAGGAAAGTGAACAGATTGCAGTTAAAACAAAAAGTAAATGGAGAGAAAGCAGTGCACATTTAAAAGTGTATGGGGATGCTGTCATTCAGGAATGAGGAAGACCTACAGGAGGGCTCAATTCCACTCATTGTCACTAACCTGCCAGTTTACACTTTACTAGGAACACCCAAATACAGCTGTGCAAGGCAAGAATGGAGCTCTTGGTCTCCTCAGTACTCACCTGCCTGCTGGATGAAGTGCTCTCAGTGTTGGTTTTAGGGGCTGCTAAAGGAGGGAAAAGAAAACATTATCAATATGGCTTGCAAATTTTACACAGCAACCCCAAGAATTCAAGCCCGTGTTCTGAAAAGGTATTTTTTAGAGCAGGGTAACTGCGCAGATTTTTAAATCAGTGAGATGAAATATTTCAGATCTTTGATTGGAATATTGATTTTTGCTTTCCTCACTGCAGGTGCTGCTTCTTTCCTGGAGTTATATGAAAGCTGATTGTTTTGTCAGTTAGCATGTGACCTTTGCTTAGGACAGATTGCATCTAATCAGTGTTGAGCGTTTCAAAGTTATTAAATCTTCAGTAGAAAATAAATATAGCCTCTTATCCTTGGTGAGAAAGAAGCACGGACAAGCAGACTGTCTGGAAAGCATTCACTTTGCTTAAAGATATTGCACAGGAACAGCTCTGGGAGCCAAAGACATTGTTCACATTTAATCTATAAAACAACAAGATTATCCCTGGCTTTTCAATTTCTTGTTGGCAAAGTCCAAGACAGTGCTCTAAATAGGGAAAAAACCAAACCAAACAAACCAAAAACCCCAGCCAACCAACAACAACAAAAACCATCCAAACAAAACAAACAAACACACAAACAACCCCAAAAATCACAAAAAAAACAACCAACCAGCTACATGAGTCTGCTGGTCCATTCAACTACATGAGAAAGCCTGAAAGGCTGAGGGGGAACTCACTCTCTTGGTTTTCCATTTCACTTTGCTAGTCAATCAAGCTGCACTGGGCAAAGGAGAAGAAAACTGGACCTTGAAAAATACTGCAACAACTAGTATTCCCCTAACAAAACAAGTTTTGCAGCTCTCTGGATTTTATATTGCTTCAAAGAGTTCTTACAAGACTCCTGGGACTCACACAGAATGATACAGAGCTGCCTCCTTATCTCAGCTCTCACTCCTCAGGTGTGAGAAGGTGCCAGGGTCTCACCTGTTCTTCAAACTCTAACTCTAGCTCTAATGAAGCCCTGATTGATTTCTTTTGTGGAAGTGCAGAGACAGGAATTAGAAAGGAAATTTTCATTATCAAGCAGGAGAAAAAACCCCAGAATGCTGATATTCCAACAAAAGCAATTTTTAGTGTTTTGTTCTCAGAAGTCTGTCTTTCTAGGAAAGCAACCCAGTGATTTAGTTTAGAATTATTTCATTGTAATGGGCACAGGAAAAAATGGAGTTTGCCTTGAGTTTTGATATAGCTTTCCTTTATGTCCTGGGGTGATGGTTTGGACCTAAATTTCATCTACAATAAGAAACCAAGGAGTGTCAGCTGCAGCAGGACATCTTGGAGCAGATGTTAGTAGATGAAGTGACCACAGTGGTCTCCACTTTAAAACACTGGTCTGCCAAATAGTGTAAATGTAAAAGAAGGTGTTATGGTTCAATTTCCACATTTATAGCATAAAGTTAACAAGCCATCCACCTTCATACACATTTTTTTTACCTCCATCACCTAAGTGTAAATTTCAGGGTATTATTGTTAGGTCTGTAAAAAGCAGAGGAAAAAAGTGCTGGATTTGATATATTTCTTTGAGAGATCTGTTTCTGTGAACCACAGACAATTTACTTTATTAGTACAACACAGAGCTCACTATTCTGTCTCTCTGCACCATTCCCTTTCTAGACTTGAACAGAACCAGTTTTGTGGAAACTGTTTTATTTCTGACTGCATTTCCCACTGGACTTGCTTTTCATTTCCTATGAAACCTTTGTTTTATTGCCCTGGCTTCATTTTAAGATCCGAGACGAACAAAACAATTCCCCTGTATTCACATCCTACAACTCTGTACAATATAGGGATCTTGTCTTGTTGCTTACAATTATTTTTGTTCTTTTCAGTTTCTTCCTCATTTTCAGGAATTGTGTGGTTGACAGAGGTGTGACACCTGCACTCATCCTGGATGTAGCACTGTAATAACAGTCAACTGGCCTTCCAGTGTCTGCTCGTGTTCTCAAATCCTCTTAGATTTCCTACTGCAATGCATTTAGTGTTCAGAAATAAGGGGAAGGTTTTGATTCTGTTGGAGCAAAGTGCTGATTTGCCTACACAGAAGGAATTTTCCTGCCATGTGCCCTAAGTAACAGCTGCATTAGCTCCAGATGGGTTTCTTCCTTGATTTTGTATACTTCTGGCTTATACAAATATCAGACTTTATCAACTTTGAAGAACCAGGTGGAATGCAGAGTTAGAAAAGGTTCTTACTATGGCGTTTCTTTGGGTTTGCTTTACCTTCTTCTTTTGTTACTCCCAGGCATCCCATTAATTCTTGAACTGACAAGGATTTATCGTTGTTGACGTCACAGTATTCCACAAACTTCTTCACACATTTTTTGGGTTTCGATTTCTTTCTTAGGAATCTTTTAAATGGCTTGATTTCTTTCTTCCCAATGTCACCACTGGAATTTTTATCTAGCTGTTTGAAATACCAATGGACCACTCTCTCTTCCAGAGTATGATTTGGATCAGGCTCTGAAACTCTGGAAGGGAAAACAAAACTTTAGTCTTAATTCTGATAGATAAACCTCAGTTTATACCTTTATTTCAGAATAGTTAAACCACAGTCAGATGATTTGTAACATAAAATTCCCTGCTTTTGGCCACTTGCTGCTTGAAGTGAATCCCTCTTTTTTCACTTTGACCAACTGTATCCTAAAGTTTACACTAAAGGCTGGAATCTGCTCTTAGTTAACTCCGTGGAACCGTCTGGAGGTCAGCACTGTACTCAGAAAAGAGAGTTTTTCCCTTTCATTTCCTGAAACAGAGAAAAGTGAAGAGAGAACTAAAGGAGAAAAAGACAGTTTCATAGATGGCAGGCACATTAAAGGTGTGATATCCCCAACTGAAGGAGCTCAACAGTCAGTGCTGTCAGCTAGCTAGGCGTCAACTGCAGCTCACGATGGATGCTCTTAGAGCTAAAACACCAATATATATTGAATTACAGAGTAAGTTATAACAGTAAGTGCCTCTTCCTCCTCAAGATGATAAGATAGGTTCTTGGAAATTTAACCTTTGTGAAGACAGAAGAGTTACTTATCAAAGCCCTCAAGAGTTCATTCACTGCTGCAAGATTGCTTTTACAGACACACAAAGAGGATCTGAAACCCACCGGCTAGAGGACAGCGATGGATCAGAGACTGCGTGCACCATATCCGTGGACAATGCATCCAGAACACTCGTTAGGAACTCATTCTTCTTGGCCCCAGGACAACCTAGAAAATCAGATTATTTTTTTCTCTTGTTTCCTCTTTTTACAACATGAAATCCCGACAAAGGTTCAAACTTTGAGATAAATGTGACAAAAACTGCCATGAATTGTGGACAAGTTCATAACATAAATCAAAGACAAGCATCTAACTTCAGGTACATAAATGTAACCTAGAGCAATATTAAAATATCCTTTTGAACTCAAGCAAGGGGGGATCTGGTTTGCATATCTTGTGCTCATTATTTTCAATTTTGACCATTGTTTTTCCTTCTGGAAGATACTGTTTCCGTGGACATCATATTTTTTAAAAGCACAGCTTTGAAACAACAGAGGTTTGTACATGACACAGGCTGTTTGAAACATGGACTAGAAGCTCACAGCACAGCACTTCTTTCAGATTTCCACTTTTCCTCCTCTGAACTATCAATAGCTTTCTCAACACACATTCTCTCAGTGCATTGCTTTTCCTCTCTGTAGAATGACAGCTCCTTGACTCTTTCATTCTTCTCTTGGACAGAGTTTAACTCCCATTAACACCTCGCCCAGTTGGATGCTGTTAATTGGTGCTTTGGTTCACACAGGGGGTTCCTATGGTTCCTATCATCCTTGTAATTACAGTCCCTAAGACAAGAAGCTCTTCTCTGAAAGAAAATGACAGCACATTCCAGACACATAATAAATAGATCCTGAAAGATCCACTCTTAGAGCAGTACAGCTGGAACAGAGAAATTCATCTGACAAGTGCGTGGATGTTGGCACACGGAGGTTTGCTTATACAATGCACCTGCATCCTCTTCCATGCAGTCCTAAGCCAAACACCAGGTCTTCCCCTAGCCCTAGGATGATCCGTGAGCAGTGACACAGGGATGATAAGGTTGAAGCTGGAGATTTACAAACAATTTTGTGCTGGAGGTCTGATTACTCACAGTTCTGTTCTTGAGTAAAAAAGTAAAAAGTGAAACACTCTGAAGTGTCGTGGAAAAGGATTAGTCAACCAGTAGAGATTTATTATTTCATTATACTTCTCAGTGACGTCTGGAGCAGGCAGTAGGACTGTCTGAGTCTGAAAATCCCCATCTTGCCTAGAAAATGATGTTTTAATACATCCCACATTGATCCAAGGAAATGAACCTGTGTTATATTAGCCCTTAGCTGTGTTGCAGGAAGAATAGCTCAGCTAGTATGTATAGAAGCAGCACCCATGACCTATTATTGTCCAACACATCCATGCAGTTATGAGTTCCCTGTCTCATATGTGTTTGCCTTCATCACCAGGGACATTTTATTCCAGTAAAAGTCGTATAACAGGAATTCACTGAGGGAATTTTCACCGCGCTAAGTATACACCTGAAACCTGTTGCCACTCTCTTAGACATGTTCCTCTTTCCTTAGCCCTTAGCCACGTATTTTTTGTTGTTACAAGTGGGGAAAAAAAATAAATAAATAAAAAGAAAGAAGAAAAAACCCTCAACCCAACAGCTATGACTACAACCCTCAATTTGAGTTCACTAAGACAAGCACTTGAGCTTTCTCTGTAAAGCAGAGATATGAGAAGGGTGGCAAGAAATTAACAGGGAGGGACAGAAGACTATACTAAGAAGTTCCTGGAAGGACTCAGGGCATAATTAAAAAGTGTTCTCTCTGGAGCAAAGAGCTTGCTGGTAAGTAAGGCTCGGCCACTGCAACCATACAAATAAATTGTGTTGTGATTTCAACTTTGCGAGTCACAGCAGCACATATGCCCAGGGCTGAGCAGGCAGAGCCCGAGCAGTTCCCATCCAGAAGGTGTACCCAGCCACGTTAGCATGGCAACTTGCCTGAACCAAGCAACTACATCTCTGAGCAACCTGCTGAGCTCTGCACTACATCTTGGTAGCAAAAATACTTGGCCTGAGGACTAGAAATGGATAAAGACAGGCAAAAAGTGGTCTGTCTGAGACTCTCCATGCAGACCTACCTTGAATAATGTGAGCTTTATCCATTTCATGCTGGGATTGTGTTACTGTCATAAGGCAGAAGCCTGAATCCTGCTCCAAACATGACTTATGAACTGATAGAGGGCTCAGAGAAAATGTAGGCAGGAATATCTCAGTGTATAACAATGCAGGGCAATATGGAGACAAGACAATTGGATATTTTCTCTTTCTCTGTCCTTTCTTGGATAGATAAGAATGTTAATATGCAACTTGATTTAGGAGCTCAACCTGAATTTTTCATGTTTGTTATGAATTTATTCTTGAAGCATCTGGAAGAAACAGAAATGTATGCTTCAGGTGGTTTCCACTGCTGTTCAGGGAGCTGCTGAGTGTACATACACTATGGATTTGGAGATCAAAATCATGACTTAGCTTGCTATTTATGAGGTACAGCTAGGTAGGGGAAAGTATCAACTTCTAAATTCACAAAAATCATGGGGAAAAAAAAAATCCATAAAGTCTGCCTCTGACAATTTTCTCTAAGAAAAATTTCATTACATAAAGCTGCAATAGCAGCTGACAGCAAGAGGAGTCTCTGCACAGAGGAGAAATCTCACTGGTACAACAAACACAAAGAGCTGCTGTGAAGCATTCTACATTATAACTCTGCTACTTAAAGTAAAATGACACTCCACAAAATCCTCACAAGTGGAATATTCTGGGTTTAGCAATTATTATTTTTGCTGCTGCGTGGGCAATCACACAGCAACGTAGCTCACAGTGAAATCTCTGTTCTTTGCAGGTGTTGTTAACTCAGAATAATTCTCTGGAGGCTTCGTGCTGGGTCTTAATTTTCAACAAACTTGTGGAAGAAATGGCAAGAGCTTTAACTGGATTGTAATGAATAATTCACTCTCCCTGGACTAAACACAGAAAGGGAAAGACTAATCTCTTATGGGAGCCTTATGCTTCTCACTATGGTTTATGTGCTTCGGTTTCTTCTGCAGCTGCTTGTCCTGTGTGGATTTGACAGCTTACATAAATAATAATTTGTTGTTAAAGGTTTGAAGTTGAAACTGCATGGAGTTAACATACGGGCTCAGAGATGTAACAGGGACCTAAGAGTTTGCTGCAAGGATAGTTTTACCCAGACTAAACCTCAGAGCAGCAAATCCATACCCTAAATGACTGGAAAATACAAACAGCTCATTTCAGCTGTCATTTAAAGGTAAAGAAAGAATTGTCATTATACACTCTATATCTCCTATGTTTCTCTCTATAAATACATCTATCTTTAGTACCAAGGAGGGGTTTTTGGAGTTAAATCTGTGGGGCAGTTGTCAATAAACCTAAAATATGCACCCAAGTGCCTGGGAGCTCCCTGCTTAGTTGCTAATCATCTATTACTGTCAGTCTTTACCAGCACGCCTAAAGTCATCGCTAGAAAAGTATTTTGTTCATTTCAGTAAAAACGTGACTACAATAGATAAGATTAATCACTTTAAGAGGGTGATTACATCAATCTTCCTGCAAGAGAAGCAGCAGCCTTGAGTCAGTCACCCAAGTAATCAAAAAATCATGACAACTTCCAGTTAGCAAACATAAAGCACTGCACGCAAATACAACGGCCACGGAAATACCTCTGAAGATTATAAACAAATTCTGATCTACCCAAATCTCAATTATGAGAACTATTCCTGTTGCTTTTGCAGGTCTGACTTCATTGAAATATAATGGTATACCAGAGGAAAAAACATCACCAAGTTTGGCACTGCTCCTGGTTATCCTGGGAGAGCAGGCAGTACAAGGGAAATATTTTTTACTGGATTTCTATTCTATACACACTTTTTTGTCCACTTCCTGAGTTTATTTCTCTTTATCCATATAAATAATAAGTTTGTGTTTGTCTAGATGCTCTGAGGGCCATCTTTTCTTTTTTTTATTTCTTTTTGGAGGACTTTCTGAGCTCTTCCAGAGCCCAATTCCTGCAAACTAACCCTTCAAAAGAGGAGTGTGGAAACTGAAGTTTGTAACTCTACTGGAGATAAAAAAATCCTGGCCCCACAGAGGCAGTGGTTTTATAGCATATCGTACATTTTCCCTTACTGCCCCTCCTGGAAACCTCTCACAAGCACTAATTATCTACCTCTTAGTCTCTATTCTAGAGAAGTTGAGGAAATTAACATCTCTGCTTGTTAACATCCCCCAGCTATTACCCTTTTCCTTTTATTGTATTTCTTCTCTGAAATATTCTTACCAATTAAAAGAATTGAGTTAAACTCGCGGCCAAATTCTCTTTTATCTGTGCTTACTCAAACTTGAGAAACAATAAAGTAG
The DNA here is from genome assembly GCA_027560015.1 of Chloroceryle amazona. Lineage (NCBI taxonomy): Eukaryota > Metazoa > Chordata > Aves > Coraciiformes > Cerylidae > Chloroceryle > Chloroceryle amazona. The sequence goes on from JANHFX010015602.1 coordinate 73,116, forward strand.
AACAGCTATTAGCTGGAGGGGAGCATTACAGCCCCAGATCTCTATGTCTTACAGGGAAGAAGTATTATTCCTGGATGAGGGAAGAGATTTCAGTTCTCCACATATATTTAACTTTATTTTTGTTACTATTTTTAAATGGTCTTTTTGTTCTAATTTCAGGGGCGAAAAGGAAAAAGAGTTAACAAAGGATGCTCTCTCAAGGCCCTGGTCTTCAATCCCAGCATTCAGATCATACCAAAGTGCATTGAGATTTGTTGAAACTGAGCCTTCAGAAATGAGATGTCTCAGGTGGTAGAAAACTGATTGTGATGAATTCGATAAGCAGCTGGTTTGTACATTAATTTAGGCTCAAACTACTCTGTCATTCTGTGTCTTTGGGTAAATGTGGTGGAAATAAGGGATAATGTTCATAGAAGAACCACAAATATGATCCTACAAAGAGTTTTTGCAGGCAGCTGAGTGACAAAGCTAGGCTAGGGCATTTGTTGACAGAAAGCAGCTCACTGCATTTATTTCAGTTCTTGTAAACAAGAAAAGGAAAATCAGAACATCACAGTATGACACAGGCCATGTGAAATTACAAAGTTTTGGTTACCATTTCTTAGGTTTTTTCCTCCATGAGAGTTTGCAAGACTGACATTTCTTGCAGTTAACAGTTTAGAGATGTCACTGGGATAACAGGCAGGCATGAACCCAGCTAGAACATCATAATCTTTCAGATGCCACTGAATGGCTTGAGGAGGTCTGAGCACCTTATGTGCCCTTCTCAAATGTTCTTTTGAAGACTCCTACCTTTGTGAACAGGAAAAAGGTCTGAAAACTGATAAGGAAGCCTTGTTCCTTTGCTGCCTAACTGGAGATGAGGCAGGTGATGTTTTTACTAGGTAGTCACTGTCACCTTATGCTTAACATGACCTGCAATATAGCCTTGTGGGTCCAGAAACACAGAGGAAAGAGTCACAGGATCAGGAAAGGCCCCCAAAAAGTCCAGAAGATAACAGGAACTGGGTCAGATTTTCTAAAGGTTAATACTTCTGCTTTACATGCCTTATTTCTTGACTGCCTGCCTTTGAGATATACAGCTGGCATTTCTGACTGCAGGAGCACTTTCAACAGCAGTTTATTACATCGATGTATTTTGGAACCCAGTTTGCCATAGCATGACAGGCATCTGAATCTGCACATTAGCACTCCAAGAGTCTTAACAATGAACAAGCAATATTCCTCAGGGAGTCAAAATGCAGTCCCTTTTAGTAGACATTTATTACTCCCAGTCCACTTGTATTTTCATCACGCTGTTAGGTTTTCTCTCAAGAGATGGGTATGAAATAACCATGTTTAATTACTTCCATTTAAATGTCCATTAAAAAGGAAAAACTAGTACAAAAATATGTATGTTGTTGCAATTATGGAAGTGACCTCAGAAATAAGGTGCAGAATTCTGGTCTCCTGCTGGAAAAATATAACTATTGGGACTTCCTAGTGGGGATGTTTTCTACATTACTTAATCTAAGCAGCCTGCTCCTTGGAAATGCACACGAAAAAGAATCTTTTCTACAAACTAATGCTGATTTTAACTCTTCTGAATATCCTTTACTGAGACCTTCACCATTGGAGGCATCAGCTGAAAATCCAAAAAGCATTCACTCTCAGCTAAAGCCAAAAACCCCTCTGTATTCAAATACTAAGAACCAATGATCATTAAAGCAAGAGGATGAAGAAAATTCAGAGCTGAGTTAGAAATTGTCAGGCCAGCTATTTTCACTGGGTCCTTGCCCACAGAATGGTACCAGGTTTTCAGAGGGAAGAGCAGAACCTTCATGCTGGGCTGTGGTTCTTACACTGTCATAACCTGCTATGGGCAGAGATGTAAGGCCAGCTGTCCTTAAACAACACCTCTCAGTCTTTCAAAGTGTTAAATACATGTTGGATTTTTTCAAATGCACCTTTGAACCACCGTGCATTTTTTACAATCCAAATGTAGATGGTACAAAGCAATCCCAACCCCACAAAAATGGGGAGCCCCACAGATGCCATGACTTGGAGTCTCTTTATCCTGAAAATAAAAGCAGGGGCAGAACAACCTCTTACAAAGATAAGGAACACAAGAACACGAAGCATATTGTTGGATGATATAAGATGAGCTGGAAAAGGAGATGGGGAAGGGAGGAGCAAAAAGGAGGCAGAAGATCAAACTACATTGCAAGCAGTCAGGTGAAGTATCAGAATCTTTACTGATGCTTTATTTTGCTTATAAAAATACCTACAAGCACTGAATTTTAATTAGGAGACAAGTTTTCCTCAATTTATCTAATTATTTTTTCTCCCTCCTATAACCAGCAAATAGGGAATTAGAAACTATTTCCAACCCAGAAAGGAGCTGGGGTTAAGGGGAGGCAGGCAGTCTGTTTCTTGGAACATTAACTATGTGATGAATTTTAACTCAGAATTTTACAGCAGCGATTAAAAGAGGTTTATAAAATGGAAATCCTGGAAGGAACTGGAGTGCAACAGGAGTCAGCAAGAGCCACTAAAGCATTACTTGGACACTACGGAATGAACCCGTCCTTGGAAACCTAGCATCACAAAAATCTATCTCTCTATGTCATCTTTAAATTGTGAATGGCAGTTTTGTTACCTTCCTGGACTCTTTCCACTAAAAATGACAGATTTCCTCTGCAAATACCATTTAAAATCTCACTGGCTCATCCTTTGCTAAATAAAAAAGCCACAAAATGGCTAATACAAAAGCATAAATACAGCCTTAGAATTGCTCAGCACAAAACTTTTACAAGCTATGTTACTATGCAAGAATGAAACACCCTTGGCTCCTGCTGAAGGAACTATAACAGCCTGAAGGGTCAGGCCAAATAATTAGACACTATGAATTTGATTTAATTTTAAAAGGAAGGACCGTTCCTAATTGACCATTACACAGCTCACTTCTCCAGGACTGACAGAAAGTTCTCTGTAACCAAAACAGGTTTCCAAAACAACTTTGCACATTGACTCCTATTTGGAATGGATCCTTCAACCCAAATATAATACTGTGTAGCTCATTAAACCACAGGAAAATAATATTCAAATGATGATGAGCTTGACTTCATCCCACAAAAAGCAGGGCAATTCAGAGTTAATCATTTTACCCTTAATTTGCAATTTACAGTAAGCACTGAGTAAATGAACACACAGTGCTTGGTATCGAGGATCCTGCAATGACAGAAGCACAATGGAGTAAATTAAAGATGGAGATGAATGCAATGATGGTTCTATGGTGCCTGCCAGGAAGGATGCAATGCGGCTGACCCCATGTGAAATAATTTGCAGCCTGTGGTTTGATTACAAAGTGCCTTGAGTCATTTTACAGCAAGGAGGTAGAATTACGTGATAGCATTCCATTATGGATTAGGAGGACAGTTCCCTCACTGGACCACTACACTGGATGCTGCTTTCACTGTGTGCGGTGTGGTCTGTATCCCTTGTGTGCTGCACATCCTGAGTTTGGCCAGGAACCCAGTCAGGAGCATCCTGCAGCCACTCCAGGGCCTGGATTTCCTTCTGTTGCAAGGCTGTGGAGTTTAATGTTAATCAGGTCAGAGTCAGTCACTTGGTGTTACAGGCAGCATCCGATAGGGCTCAGGCTTACTGAACAAAGAACTCAAGAGGAAACAAAGAGATAAATATCCTAACATCCCCCTCCAGCAGTTGGGCTTCATCTGCAAAAAAAACATGACCCCATTTTATACCCAGGCTGACGTGACGTGGACTGCTGCAAGACTGAGCATCTTTGCACAGTTCCAGGAGCGTGCGTGTCTTCTTTCTAGAGAAGGTCATAAAATCTCATTTACTGACAACACAGCAACAGCAACACACTAAGGATGTTTCTCATGCACCTTGCTGCCTGCTGCCATGGACGTGGAGAAAGATGGAAACGTGACTTGTGCCCTAGGCATTGCAGGAGACAGGGGAAATGCAATCAGAGTACAACAGCAGCATCCCAAATGCTCATACCCAGCAAAACTAGTCCTTCTTGTGCAGGTTTAATAACCTTATTTCCATTTGGCAACAGAAAGTGCTTGCCTGTTGGTGAATGGAATTGAAATAATGACTGATTATAATTCATAGACAGCACATTTCCATTCTAACCCTCATAGGAATACTTCCTTGCTATAAATATGCATACTCTAATGATGATATATTAGTAAACAGTGGTCATTTTATGTTTCAATATATACATTCAAAAGTATAGCCCTCTGCAGATGGCTGTAAATGGGTCTGCATTCCAGGTTGTCAAAAAACAATAGGTCTACTGCTGGTTAAAATCAGAAGGCAGAAGAGAAGATTTTGAGAAAAAAAGATCCTTGAACCTTTAAAAATGCCTGGGATTAGATTAAGACATTCAGTGTGTGTGGATTATAAAGACAAGATAAACATTAAACCCATCCCTTTCTGTCAACTGACACAAGCACACTCACAAAGGCTTTGCAACAGGGTTCAGCTATTTGTGCCATCACAAAGACCACAGCTTAAGCCAGAATTTCCTTCTGGGAAGCACAAGAACTTGGATATATGGTAGGGGTAGTGAAAGGAGGAGACGGTCACGAAGTCAGAGAGAAACAGAAAGCCAAGAGAGAAGAGAGGCAAGGAAACCAGTGGGGATAAAAACTGCTTGAAGTTTCAAGCGAACTCATACAGCCAGCCTGTGCTATGACACAGATACCTCTGACAGCACCAGCACTGACAGAACATTAATCTTTCTCCCCCATTCTCCTCCAAACAAAACTGAACTTCACCGAGATAGCTCTGGCGTTCACGTGAGGAGACTTCTGGTGGGTTTATTTTCTCTGCTTCTGCCAAAGGCATGCAGATAACGCGGCTGAATCTCTGCATCTTTAGCCATCCTCACTGAGATAGAGGGGTTTATATCTTCCTATTGCTTCTGGCACTCTTGGTATGTGACCACGAAGTAGCTCTCTCTAGACCCACCAGGGAACAACAGTTCAATCATGTGCAAAGTGTCATGACTGGGAAATGTAGGCTTTTCTCTGAGGCAGGATTAATTAGCTTTTTTTTCACCTTTTTTTTTTTTTTAAGAGAAAAATACCCAATCCCACCTTGGCCAGATAGCTTGGTAATGAGGGCACACTACTGAGATGGGGAAGACTGAGGTTCAGCAACCTGATCCAAGCCAGACAGAGCAGGGAGTTGAACCCTGGCTTGCTGTTATCCCAGAGGAATACCCTAATCTCTCACACTAGAGTCAGGTTCAATTCCCTGCTCTGTCTGCTTTGGATCAGGGAGTTGAACCTAGGTCCTTTCCTCTTGAGCCGAGTGCTCTAATCATCAAGCTATTGGGTGTTCACAGAAGGGTTCCTTCTGTGGTGAGAAAAGTCTTCAGAACAAAGACAGTGTCATAAGCCAGTTCTATTGCTACGTTAAATAATTTTCATCAGAAAAATACCAGTAGATGTAGAAACTCATTAAGTCTGTTGCATTTTATTTTCTAACTTTAAAGCCATTCTATTTAAAATTGAGTATTTAACTTGTCTATTATTCAAGATAAATGTTTCACTTAGGAGGCATAAAGAGGGTACCACATCCAGTGGGATAAAGTGGAATTCAGAGCACAGTGGAAAAACTGGAGGAGCTGGAGGGAATCAAACATTAAGAAATCATGGGAAAGAGGAAAAAAAAAATAATTAAAGATCATTCATAGGGGCAACAAAAAGCACAGGGTACTTCAGTGGTTCACTCTCCATTTGATAGTTATATTTCCAGTCACAATACAGACTGCAAAGCTTCATTTCAGTTGCCTTTTCATGACAAGTTTTCATTCAGTTGCTTACATTTAAATGGAAAGGAAA
>JANHFX010015602.1:79079-93938 GCA_027560015.1 Chloroceryle amazona
AGACTGCAAAGCTTCATTTCAGTTGCCTTTTCATGACAAGTTTTCATTCAGTTGCTTACATTTAAATGGAAAGGAAATGGAGTTTTCACACAGTACCTCCAAAAACATCACCAAACTTTATGCTTCACGACATGACTTAGTAAAGCAGCTAGGATTGTCTGGAATATTGAGTGTATCTTGGATTGTTATGATGGCTGTGATCTCCTGGAGCACGATCAATATGCTCTATGAATTTCATGGATGTATAAAGACAGAGACATCTATGACAACAGGGGGAGAGGATGGGAGTTCCAAATTTAAGTTTTACAATATCTTTTTAGTGACCTTTAGTTTTTCTGTCCTGCAGGTTGGGGTTTTTTTCTACATGAAAAGGATCACTTTTCATCTCTCAAGTATTTGACAGATTCCATTAATGCCACTGATGTATTTTGAAATGGTTGCCAGGAAACACTGCAAAAAGAATATAACTGCCTAGCTATCAAAGCACACTTTAAAAACAAATTGCTCTAATTTTATGACAGGCATTTATCTGTAGTCTCTACTGAAAATATAATGAGTATAGAATGTCCTCATTTTATTTGTTCTGTGTCACAGCATTCTCCTTTATCTGTAAACAGAGATAAATCATAAAGAAAGCAACTGGAAGCAGAGGCATTGGGGAATGAATCTTTTGCTGTTGAAGAAAGTAGTTCAAATTTTGGTTTGGTTACGAGCAAATTAACCCAATTAATTCCTACTTCAGCATAAATGAAACTAAGGAAAAGTGCTGCAGCTAAATGAGAGAGAACACAGACCTGTGAGAGGATACTTGATTTCAGTCTATGCATAGATATGAATTCTTACTTTAATATAAAATACAATTGTAAATAAATACTTCCAAAAAGTAAATGCATTCCTCAGTTCTAGGACTGAAAACAGGTCCACTTATGAGACCCATCTGATATATAAGGTATCCAAGGTACCCTTCCTTCTCTTTCTGCAGAGTTGATCAGTTTCTGAAATTCAATGCAGAACAAGGGAAAGCTTCAGCATCAAGACATTCCCTGTACCCCACAATGAGATCCCTTTCTGTGTATCAGCCATATCTTGCTGAATTAATACATTTCATAACATTACAGTTAGAGTAAGATAGTTTAAGATCTGTATCTGAGTACAATGCAGATGTAATCTGGTATATTTTTCACCTTCCCTTCGGAAAAGTAGGTTTGATATGGAAAAAGCAGTCTGGGTTTAATAGATTAATTCAGGTAATATTTTAATGGAAAGAAATGCATGCTTTGCCTCTCACATAAACCAGAGATTTCTGACCTGCTTCCCTTGTGTGGATTGTAAAGAATCAGAGCAGTGTGTATCTGTTCACATTCCTCCTTCCCCCTCCATCTTCCACACAAAGCAACTATCAAGTGAAACCTGCCCACAAGATACCCCACAGCCAGATATGAAGGAGAGCTAGCAACAACAAAGCATTCTCCCAAATGCTTAGCTAGGTCTCCAAGCTTAGAGCTCAAGCAGCTGAGGAATTTGACAAAACAAGGTTTCACTGTAAAATAAACCATACAGTTTTTACTCTTCCAGAACATTTCTGCTTTCCCAAATAACCCGACTTGCACAAAGCTACCTGCCTATGTCAGGAAAATTAATGAACTTCAAAAGTAAAAACAACTCGTGATGAACAGCGAGCCCTGGTTTTCCAAACACTGCAAATGCCAGCACCACAGAAGCGTGCCTTCTTTTTTACCAAACCATACAGCCTGATTCCTGGACTTTCCATGTCTGGTCACTGCACCGCACATTAATCTTTTCCCTTGATTCAGTTACCAGGTTTGCAACAGGGCTGTGAGATGGAAGCCTTGAACCACAAGCTTGACTCCAAAAGAACTGTGCATCCTCTTAATACAGGGGTCAAAATACCTGTTTTAAGGAATCAGGTTTTAATAGGACCTTCAAATGAGTGATGTTTTTACAATCCCTATTGGATTAAATTTTTCCTATTGTCAAACACATCTAAGGAACAATATCCTATGTATAAATCCTGCACAGCTCACAGAATTAATGAAATGGGCTTGTCAATATGAGACACAGATGTTGTGGCTCTGTTTGCCTTGATTTTTTTTAAGCAAGAAGCCAGAACAAGGGAAAAAGAAACACAACAGACAAAGGATGGAATCAGCATTGTGTCAAAGGAAGAGCTCATAACAGATTGGCTTTTTAGTCTTTGCAAAAATTAAATTTAGCTCGGCTTGAAATAGGAAAGCATGGAAGTTTCATGTGAAAATATAGTAAAAATTAAAGCAAGAAGAGAGTAGCTACTTTAATCCAGTAGGAACAAGACTAAGTTCAGTCAGAGAAACATAGGTCCTTTCCAAATCTGACATCATGATTGGGTATCTACTCTTAATTATTTCTATCCATGACTTTGATTCGAATCAACATGGCAATGGCAATGACAACTGGAGCGTGAACTCTGTGTAGGTGCTGTTTATGTAGTTTAAATAATCCCAACCTCTGTAGCCCAGCTGCTGTTCTAATTACACTGAAGTATGCTTTGCACAAGGAGATAGGAAAACTTGGACTCCACTAAAGGCTTAAGGAGGAAGAAAGATATTTACACCAAAAGTTCTTAATTAAGGCTTGCTGGGGGAAAAAACCTTCTACTCTATACACAAAATACTACTTCTATATAGATACAGCATCAAATTAATTAATCATATCTATTTCCTAAGCAATCTCTGTTTTGCTAAGAGAAAAGATTTTGAGACACAGCTGTAAAGGCTGGAAAGTTGTATTTTCTTGCACACTTAAGTAGACTCTCAATTTGTTAATAGGTCCTCCTGGGAAATCTGCAAGATAAATACACGGAGCAGATACAAAGGGTTGAAAAATGTGGCATTTTCTAGTACTATCCATGGTAACCTACCACTCAGTGCTGCGTTAAAATGCATGGTAAGACAGAAGACATGACATTTGCACTCCAGGTCCCAGTATCACTCTCCAGGAAAAGTTAGTATTTGTGAGACATACCTGGATTGTAACACTGGCACTTCTTGAAACCTTCTAACAGCCCTTGCTATTGAATCCCACTTACTTCTTCCCTTCTGTGAAATAAAAAGCAATAAAACCACTAATGAAAATATCAGAGTTCTCTATACTGTGCTCTTTGGAGGGGTCAGTAGTTATAGTGTCCTGGTTATCAGTGCCATATCTACCACTTTAAATCCTAACAGAACTGGTTACAAGGAGATTATTTTCAATTCAGAGCAATTAATTACAAGTAGAATTTGAATCATAGCTTTACAGATTAAGTAAAAATCTTATTTAGGCCAAGTAACTGCCAAGCATAGCAATTAACTATTACTTACTAAGTCAATTGCAAAGCCACTTTGAAGCTGTTACCTGTATAATCATCTGAACTATACCAACTAATGTCAGAGGAAGTATTGACATACTATTTTTGTCCTCTGAATAAAATCACATTTAACAAAGTGCAAAATTCTGATAGCAAAACCACTGTTGGCTATGCAATCTATCATATAAAAGCTTTTAATCTGGATAAGTCAGAAATACATTATTTCTGTGTGGTGAAATTACAAGCACTCAGCACCCCGAACAAACATCAATAGAAAGGAGACCCCAATGCACCTTCAAAAATCCTGTAAAAGCACATGTTATTTGGGGAAAAAAAGAATCCCAGACTCGCCTGTATAAATATTTTAAAGAGGTTTTGAACATTTTCTTATGAATATTTTTTTTGTCTACTACCAGATCTTTCTTTGATACTGTGGATTCAGGGAGATAAAAATTCTAACTAATAAAATACATCTCTAAACAAGTAGATGGAAATGCAGGATACAGGAAGGAGTAACTCTTTAGTCACTGATGATGATTTAGATGCTCACCTATACACACACACAACTAATGGAGCTTTTTATGACCTGACTGAAATGCTGGAAATGAGGGGGACACAGGAATCAAGTGAGATTAGGGCCGTGAGGATGATCAGGGGGCTGGAGCACCTCTCCTGTGAGGACAGACTGAGAGAGTTGGGGTTGTTCAGCCTGGGGAAGAGAAGGCTCCAGGGAGGAGACCTTATTGTGGCCTCCCAGTATCTTAAGGGGGCTCCAAGAAAGCTCCATTTAGCTCTGTTCCAAAGCTGATTTCATGTTGAATCACAGCAAATCTGGATCATGCCCTCAAAAAATCCAGGATGGATTCTTTAACTGTTCAGTTACGGAACAGGAGTAGTATCCCAGGACTGAAAAACTCTGACTTTCCACTTGTTCTGAGTGCCTGAATCTCATTTAGCAATCAGACACTACATAGAACATAGAATATTAAGGGTTTTGGAACCAACCTAAACCATCATCAAACAAACACTCATGCCTGAGATCAATTTTACAACCGTATGTAAAGATTCCTTTGATTTTAATGGCACTAATCACGAGAAGAATGTGGGTGTTTGCAGGATCAGGGTTCAGGGGGTCCTGAATTGTGTTTTAGGAATATTTACAGTAAATTGTTTGCGGATGACTTACAGAGCAAGAGGATTTACCAAAACACACTTCTAGATATCAAACAAATAAAAGAACTTCACAAGCACAGGGGGCAAAATTCGTGAATAATTTTTTTCCCCAAACTATTCATGGGTTTTTTCCATATGCTAACATTAGGAATCCATGAACAAGTAGCACTCCTGCTGAGCTACAGAGAAGCAAACTTCTGAATCTTATGAAGCATTGTGAAGCTTTTGAAAGAATTCCTAGATGTTTGTATGGAGTAATTTCATTTCCTCCTCCAGGGCTTTCAGTTGTGGAGGTGTCCAAGTTGTATTGAACCAGAGGAAAACTGCTGAGGTAGTCTTGTATACACTGTCATCTTTGTGAACAAGAATATTTGTTCTACATCTCTTTACTGAGCCCAGAGAAATGCATTCCCTGCTGTCTAAATACCTGATGCGAAAAAGGACCTGGAGGAAAGCCAGCTGGCTTAAGCTCAACCAGGGTGAAGTGGAGGTGACAGATGCTGGCAGACTGAAGCACTTTGAGGAACTGGCAGCAGCTTTCACTGCCTTTTCAGCTGATGGCATCTGTCCACCCATTGTCCAAGTGGCTTTGCAATCAGACAGACTGCAAGTTTTCCAGGCATCGTCTTGTTATTCTGCGTTTGCACAGTGCCCAGAACACTGACATCCCAGACTATACAACTATAAACTACTAAGTATAGTAAGCACAAAGACTTCTCCAGCTCATCTCTGGCCCCAGGTTCTCCATAGTAAAGGTACCAGGTATGCCATCCTCTGTCAAGGTTGCAGTGCATCCTCACCAAGATACAGAGGTACAATCAATCGTGATCCCACATGACTAGGAGGACATAACCTGGCATTCCCTTTGAGCCTCAGCTGGAAACTCTGCTTAATACTGATACTTTATCTTCTAAAGCAAAACCAACCTCACGAGAGCATGAGTTTGCCTCTTACACTGGTTACCAGTTCCACTTGTCTTCCAAATAAGCCATGCTAGTGTCTAGAAAATAGAAACATTGAATATACTCTCTGATTGTCTGATCTCAAAAGTGTACAGAAATATTGATGCAGCAGGCTAAAGTAAAAATATTTTCTTCAGAAAAATATAGCTACTGATGTGAGATCAGAGTACCAACAATTTTGACTACATCTTGTTCATTTTCCTTGACAAGTGAGTTAAACTCATTTCTTGACACTTTAATATCATCAGCCAAAACTGATGTAATTTCTGATTATATATTAAGTTATTTAAAATGTTAGGAAGTGGGAAGTCTTGCACTGGGTTAATTTTTCACAAGCCCTAACCTCATAACTCTGCCTGGAATTCAAAAAGTCACTGTTTGATACAAAAAAACCCCACCAAAATTACAAGGGTGGTTAATTATCATTAGAAGGTATTTTCAAAGTTCTGAAAATCCCACTGAACACTCTGTGACCTAAGTGCTTATTTGAAAAAGGGAACACTTCCCCATGTGACAAAGAATAAAAAGCTGCCAAAGAATAAATGGCTAACCACTGATGTTCCCTCTTGAAAATATAGCTGCAGATATACATCCATTCAGAAACGAAAATATTTCTCTTCCCCTCTCCACAGATTAAACACGAGAGCTGTTTCTGCCAGATAATCAAGGAGAACTAGCATCCAAAAGTGAAAACATAACAAAACAAGATATTCCTTTTGCAGGGAACAGCCTTACCAATCACTGGCATGTTTTTACTCGGTTTTTGTTCTATCAGATGAAAAAAAGAGAAGCACATACCATGCGTCTTGGAGGAAATAGTGTCTTATTATGTGACTCCCACTCACTGTCATGATAAGGTTGAGGTGTCATTTTTCATTAGGATTACAGCCCTGGCGGACTAAAAGGTTTTTGCCTTTTCCCTTCAGTTATTTGAGTTTTTCCTGCCATCTTTCAGCTTGCCAGATGATGATTGCAGGCATTCTGGTGGAAAACACAGCCTACTCTACATCAATCTTTCCCTCTTCTTGTGCTGCTACACTCCTCACCCAAGAACTGCAATGGTTTTCTGGGCTTGTTATGAGATACATCTCCCAAGTCTTCATGGTATCAGATATTATAAATGCATTTCTTGAAGCTTAGTAGCTTCGGGAATACCCATCAAAGCTTGTTCAATGAAGGCAAATATTTTAATCCAATGTGATCAAAATTTCACTCTGATTATGCTAAGATTTTCTATTGGGCACAAGCAATACTGCAGTATGTAGAGTCATGTAATCGCAAGCAGCTGCTTTAAAAGGGTCTGAGGTATTTTCATTGTAAGCTTCAGACAGTATCTTGATTCTCTTAATGACCACATGTATTTTTGCAGAGCCCAAGAAAGAAAGAAAGAAAAGAAAAGAAAAAGAGAAGAGAAGAGAAGAGAAGAGAAGAGAAGAGAAGAGAAGAGAAGAGAAGAGAAGAGAAGAGAAGAGAAGAGAAAAGAAGTTTAATATGCATCATTTTGCACTCTTTTGGATTTCTTCAGTAGGCTAATCTCTGCATCAAATCATTTCACATAAATTCTTTCCATTTTTGTCTTTTTCATATTAAAGGAAAAGAATAGAGATAAATATAATGTTCAGTAGAAAGGAAGGGCTCTCAGTTCTCAATTTATCTCCATTTATCTCTAGGGAAGGATCCATGTTGCAGGCTTTTGAGCAGCTGAACAGTGACCAACAGAAATCTTTTGAAGCACAGAGCATTAATCCATGTACAGAGGCTCAGGGATTGTCATCAGTAAACAGGGCTGAGCAGTCTACAGGGAGTGCTAGCTTAAGAAGAATGAAATTTAAGTTTTCATTAGACTAAATGAGTTTTAGGGAGGATTAATTTTAGGAAATTAGTCATTTCTCTCCCCCTCCCTCTGATCCAATATCCACAATGTAGGCAATATTCTATTCCAAATAGTTAAGTGTGATAAAGGAGGAACTGAAAAAATGCCATTATTCAAACAGATGATCTCATACTCCACTGGTATTGTCAGAATTATTTCCCTGCTAAAAGCACTTCAGAGTGAAACAATGCAAGAAAAAATGTTGCTGTGTGACTCGGTCTCAGCTGAATACCAATAACCACAGCAGAGATGAATCAAGGCTGTATCTCACTGCTTGTGGAGTACTACAGCTGTTAATTCTCATGATCTGGAGCAGATCACACAGTAAGGTGTGAATTACATCATTCAACTTGAGCTATCAAAATATATTCAACTGCTCCTGTTAGTCATACTTGCTCCCTCTACAGTCAATGGCATTTCCAGACAATGATTCCATCCAAAATAGGTACTAGACATAATTTTAGCATAAGGATCTTCACTTATTGAATATTTACATATCAAAATCTCTTTATATATTAAAAAAAATTGACCTTTTGCTTAAATGGGTAAGAATGAATGCCCTGTGGAGCTTTTTCCTCTCCTTCCTATGATGACTACAAGACGATGACAGATTTTCTTACACTGCCAAGTGAGGCTGGAGTAGTCCTGCACTCCGAGTTTCACCCAGGAGGGCTGTTACATCACATCCTCCTGTTACAGGCTAACCTGCCATGGCATTACAAGGTCTGTCCAAACTTTCACTGTCTTGCATGACTGCATTGACTTTTAGGTAGGAAGTTCACGGGTTTGATCATTGTTAGGGGGTGTGCTTCTTCCTACAAGCAGCTCAGAGATAACCAAGCAAAATTACACCATGTGGAGGTAGGGAACTGATAATTAAAAGCTCATATTTATAAAGCAGTGAGAAACTTTTCATTAGAAGACCAAACCAAAACACACACCCCCCCAAAACCAAACCCCAAACTATTAAACCTCTCTAAATCAGCTCCATGAGTTAATAATGCTCATGATAATGAGATTGTTATCTGTTATCCATGATGCTCTTCTGGATTTAGAACACTGTATGTATTATGTATTAATTAAATGTATGGATGAAAATATATAGGCAAATTAAAGGTAGGAATTAAAATATCTTTTTGAAATGTCTTTTTTCAGCTTCACTGAAGTTTTATGGTGGAACCAGTTTCACTTAGTTTATTACTCCTCAATGAGGGGAAACCAAACATGTTTTATGAGTATGTTTCCATATATATTTATGTATGTATACATTCACTCCAAAATAATTTATTTCCCTAGTAAAGATGGAAGAAAAGGGTCCATCTTTATCAAAACCAATGGCAAAATCCAGTGCAGGGTCAACATTTGTCTACATATTTACATCACTGATGAGTAAACCAGCAGCTTCATGAGGGTCACTGGAACTTTTCTCATATCCACTCTTAATTAGAAAAGGCATTTTGTGGGGAAAGCATTCTCTCACTTAATCATTCTTTGGGCCAGAAGGCAAAAATCCATAATCAGAAACTCAGAGAGTGCTGGTGCAGAGACAGTGACTGTGCATCTGCTGAGTGACAGCGCCCTGGGAAGCCAGCCAGACACATGTGAACCTTCTCCCTTTCTAGGCACGTGTCACCTGGAGGTATCTCACTGCTCCCACCCAGAGCAGGACCCAACAGTACGGAGCAGAACAGCAGGCAAGGCTCTCTACTTAGCATTGTATTTATCTGGAAAGGGAGGACAGCAACAAGTGAGGCAAGAAAAAAGAATTTCTATTTGTTGGCATAGCCTCCAGCATTTTTCTTCATGCTAAGAAGCAAATGCAATCAGTTTTTATTAGTCCTAATACAGCCTTTTAAAATAAACATAAAATTAGAGGTTAATATTAAATGGAGCAATGAATAAAATGTTATTGCTGAGGCAGTAGCATCACCTTTAATTAGCCACTATTTCTCTTCTACTAGCTGTGACACAGTTGTGTCTTTCACTGGCACTTTACTAGTAGCTCAAATGATGTCACTGTAATTTATTCAGACAAATTCACACATCACTGGAAGTTGCAGCATCTCTTAAATTATTTGAGCTTGTTTGTTTGTTTTAGATATTCCTATTTCTGCTTTAGGTTGGGGGTAGAATATATTGTTTTGCTCAGAAATTACTAAAAATTGAGGCAAAAATAAAGCAATATGAAGAACTGTGGCCAGATCATTAGTAATTAAAGACAGGATGGGGAGATGGACAGAAGAGTGTTCATAAAGTAAATGCAATCAGCAGAGCCTTGAAAAATAACTTGCAGGACTTCCTTTCTCTGGAGCAAAACTGCCTGCTGGGAGCCTACAATATAATCATGTAGCCAGACAACAGAGCAATAATATTGAAGCTGCTGCTAAATCCAAAAGCCCAAGCAAACTGTAGTAGGTTAAAGAGACAAAGTCCACTTGGGATGTTCAGCTGCTCTGAAGCCATAGCAGTGGCCTCAGGACTTACTAGCACAGACCTCCCTATTTACACAGAGGTTTGACCAGTAGACTTAGGAAGTTGTGAGAAGAATTGCCTCACTCTAACATCCTCCCCAGGCCACCACTGCTTAGTACTCCAATAAGCAGTTTTCTTACAGTTTAGGACGTGCAGTTCTCCTCTTTGACAACCACATCTTCACCTGATCAGCATCCCCCACAGCCTCTGTCTTGGGGCAGGATAACTGTAGTGGATGAAGATATGGAAAGGGACCTTCACTGAGCTGACAGTAACCTGTATGTGGCCTGTGGTATTGGAAAGGCATCCAGATGCTCAGGGTAGCATGAGACTAGAAAGTTAGGCTTGCTCCTGCAGCTCCATACATTAGAGGAGACAGCTACGGCTCTGGAAGGGGAAGCAGATTTTCCCCTTCTTCTCCAGGCACTGTGGGACTGAGAAGGAGCAAACCTGGCCCTCCAGCATCCCTCTGCACCTTGCTGTTGAGCTTCACCTCTGTCATCCTCCCCGCAGGCTCTGCAAGGCTCCAGGCAGACACCCTCCCTCATCCTTGCCACTCAGCTATTCAGTTCTGTCATCACTGCCGTGAAAGTTCACACCAGCTTTGCATCAACATATTTTGGTCATAGTTCAAACACTTAGCTAGGCAAATCTGCTCCATACAGAGCCTTTTTGCCAAGAATCTCTTGGTAAATGAAGTATAGGGCTCAGGATGATAGTTATGGGCTCATTCAAAGCAGACAGCAACTTCAAATGGTTGGTTGACAACTCAGAGCTTGATTCAATAGTGGAGAGGGATATTTTAAATATTAGCTTATGCAGCCAGAAAGCTGGTTACATCATAAAAATGTAATCCTTTTAAATCACAGCTCAGTGGAGAAAGTTACAGGCCAATTGACCTACAATTTTGAAGCCTATGGGAAGACAGGCATATGTGTACAATCTGCATTATGGTCAGGAATACTCAGTTACTTAACTGATACCTTTAAAAAGCAGCAGTGCTTCAGTCATTCAAACGTTTAAGAACGTGTAGTAAGGTAAGATTATGTTCTGCTTGGTGCCAGGACAAGGATAGGCAGAGGAAATGAAGAACTGAGTGAAAATGCAGTAATCAAGATGAGGTAGTTCAGTAGTGGTACCTCAATATCTTAGCTGAGAAATAGGCTGGTACCTTATGAAATCTGATGGGCTCCTGGTCTAAAGCAGAGCATATAATGCAACATACCTCGAAATGAAAAGCAGTTAGGCTTCTATCACTTTCTTTTATTTAAAGATACGTTTGAAGTAAGACACTATATGATGTCTCTCTGCCTGTGGGTCTTGCATCACTGTGCTTTGAGCATTTCTGATCTCTTTAACTTTGGAAAAAGGAGATGCACTGCCAACAACCAAAAGAAAACTGTACTTACCCACGCAAAATTCACCCTTAACTTAAATCATGAGTTTTGCTCCACAAAAATAGAAACTGTTCAGGGTCAGTGCTGAATTATCCCATCAGAAATACAGTAAATAAAGTTGTTACAATAGGAAGAAAATATAGTTAGAATACTTTTGTTTCTTTTTAGTAACACAAATGTGAAATAAGCAAGGGAGTTAAAACAGCTTTCATGTGCAATTTTAAGGAGAAAACATTAACTGCTTGAACGCCAAGGTAAAATAAGCTCACGAAGATCCAGAAGGCAAAACAATAGCTGAGCAATGTCACTAGTAGGTTGTGAAATCAGAAAACAACCTCTAGTTATCACAGCCATATTTAAGGAAGAGTTGTAAGGGAATTCAGCAGTGAAGAAAAATAGAAATATTTTGAAAAATAGAAAAGGAAGACTTTCAGGACTTTTAGTAGATGGATTTACTGAACCTGCCCAAGGTTCATTTGCCCAAGGAAACTGTATCACACATTATAAGGCACTGTCAATTCCAAACTACAGTTTCCCCTCCCAAATGATCCTTTTATATGAGAGTAAGTATCTCAGCTACAGGAACTCCAAAAAAACATACTGAGAAACTTTAAAAAATCAAAATGAAGTGTAAACAAAAGCAATGGTCAGTTTTAAAGCCACAGAAAACCAGTAAAGGCTGAAAATCCAGCTGGACATTGTGTCCGTCTCCCAAGCCTGTGTGCCTTCTACTCATTTGGATTTATTTTTTTTTTTCCTGCACAAAAGATAATATTACTTTGAATTAAAGAATGCTGCGTGAGCAAAATCACATTTCCCATAACAATTTTCCAATTTTTCCACTTGCTTTTCAAATTTCAGGTCTCGGTAATGAAAACTACATTACAGGAAAACCAGATAAATTCCCAGGTTAAGTAAGAATACAAAAATCTTAAACTATATAAAGGCTTATGCAAAGTTTATCCAGCCCTCACACACAGCAGAGCCTAAACCAGACCTTTCTTGCATTCAATGCATACTTTTTAAATAAGAAAAAGATTTGCCCTTGAGGCAAATTAGCTGAGTGGTCTGGCACTGTCTCAATATGCTATCATGTCTTGCACTCTTACATATCCAAGTCCCTTTCTTCCGTGTTCCTTAGAACAGAGGCAAGGGTAGCTTTATGAACAAGTAGTTTATCTACTGTCTAAGGCACGAGGCCCCAAAGTGGAGGGCATGAACCCCAATGGGGGGGCACAAGACAATCAATTGGATTGCAGGAAGAATATTTTTTGGTGCTATTAATACCTTTCCTTTTTTGAATATCCCATTTATTTAAATTTTATTTTCATCTCTCTTAAATTTCTATATTGAGGGATGTTTTCCAATGTACTTAAAATATTAGTGCAGTAGTAATCTACAAAATTTGTATATAAACCTCTGTCTATTGAGGGTGTGTACTGAAAAGTACTTTGCTGATAATTAAAAACTAGTGGAGACGTATAATGCTTGAAAATACCAGACTCAGCCTGAAAATATACAGTTCCAGAACCTGATATTTCTTCAGCTTGGCTAAATTTGATCTATTACCACTCATCATTTTAGGAAAATAGAGAGGCATCTACCCCTCATTTCTCCATACTATAGGTTTAGCTGAACTAGATTTCATGCTATACCATTTAAATGCTCTTGACCTGCTTCTGGAGAAAACTCAATCTCTGTTTAACACACCAGTTATCTAAAAGTTTGAAATAAACCATTCAAGACTCTTTACAGAATATGTGGGTTCATCACAGGGCTTTCGCATGTCCATGACACAGAGGAGAACAAAAGGTCAAAATACGAACGTTTGAAAAGGGACTGTGGAAAAGTAAAAAAACCTCCTTTTTGGGTTCATTTTCATTATCACAGAATGAGAAGTATCAAAACCACAAGTAACCTCAGAAAAATGCTTTGGCTTTAAAGAAAGGACTAGAAATCTAATGGGAAGAATTATTATTATATAACTTCCAGCCCAATCCGCCAGATACAGGTGGCTTGGATCATCCTTACAAACATTAGATTAGCTCTCAATTTCAGATGCTTTATATTAATTTACCCTTAGGATGTGAGAATCTGTTCTTAGCTCAGTTTAAATCACTGGGAATTTTATCATAGACTCCAAGGGGCCCTTACCTTCTATAATTTTGCCTTTATAAGACATCAGCGTTTGCCAAAAACTACATCTTGATTTATTTGCAAATTATTGCTAAAAATATTTGGCTTAACATAATGGGTTCAGATTTTCAGGTGGTATAAATCAGTGTAGCTGCAGAACTACGCCAGTTTAATCCACCTGAGGATATACCAGTGGGTTTGATCCTATTTAAAATCATTCATAATAGTAAAGTAATTGTTTTAAAATCTTCCTGGATTTACACAGCAGACAGTCACAGTGGTTTCACCCAGGGCTACTACTTTTTTTGTGGGCATAAGCTGCAAAACAAGCAAACCCATCCTTTCAAAACTGTATTATTCTTTGAAAGTAAGTATACAATTAACCTACATTGTCTATTCAGTCCTGGCACCACAGAAAGCTGCCTCAAGTAAACTCAGTGTTTGACTTGCTATAGTGTTGTTATGGTAAGAGAGAAATTTGCCAGCTGAGAACTTGGGCATTTCATAGATGAGTTGAAACAGAGAAAGGAGAAACATGGAAAAGGAAAATTAAACACCTTAACACAACTGCAACTGTGAATTAACCTCTTCCCACTGTTACTTCTGGAGGCATATACTTACACTATGCTGCTGCAGAGTAAAAGAGAGCTTCTTTACCTAACCCACATTTAAGAAATACTGGGAAATTTTCATATTTGCCTTATTTTCAAATAATTTAAAGCATATGAAAAGCAACAGAAGTTATAGGAGAAGTTATAGGAGAACAAATCCATGTGATACATAATAATTTATGGTAATTACGAACTCACATTGCTGCAGTGGTTTGTTGGACTAAAGCTCACATAATGTAAAACATCATAAAGTAGAAAAAAGAAAATCAAAATACCATTGCCTAACTTCAGGGGAATGAATTTCTCAGGTGGCAGTTTACAGTCTGGAAAGTTCTTGTTAATTGTTTCACTAGAAAAGTATCTTGACTTTGGATAAATATTTATTACTGTGCTGTGGAAAAGCACTACCAGTTTGGAGAAAAAAATAGATGTGTGAAGCTTAAAACCATTCACCTGCCCATCTTCCCTCTAAGATTCCAGCTAGCAAAAGCTTTTTCAGAATTTTTAACAAAAGGTAGGAGTGACCAGCAAGTGATACCTTTTAGTGCAAAACCTCTTTCTTCAGCTTCCACTCTGCTGTACTCTCTTCTGAACACAAGTTCTTTTCACTCAGAAAAAACACACACAAAATTTACAGCTACAACGAGATCAGGCTGCTCAGACCCCTGTCCAGCCTGACCCTGAATGTTGCCAGAGATGGGGGTTCTACCACCTCTCTGGACAACCTGTTCCAGTGTTTCACTGAAAAAAAATCTTCTTTGTACCTATATTCTCTTTTATTTCAAAACCATTCCCCCTTGTCCTGTTAAAACAGGTCCTACTAAAACAAACCTTTACCTTCCTTTCTTATATGACTCCTTTAAATAGTGAAATATTAACTATATACTAT
>JANHFX010015602.1:116710-127660 GCA_027560015.1 Chloroceryle amazona
AATAAAGGTAAGGCAAGGAAAAGAAAGTGGACCAAAGAGTATGAAAAGTCATTTTCTTCATGGGTGAAAAGGTTGAAGAATGCTGCTCTCTCTTTGTGTAATAGCTAAATGAAGACTAGGCAATCATTAGAAAAAGCTAGAGAAAAGTAAGACAAAGTTGCCCATTAGGAATTAGGTCAACCAGCATTTTCAAAGCCACCTGCTTTTCAGCTACCAAGGAGTGTCTTGAAACAAGCATTCCAGAAGAATATTACTCTGAAACTATTTTGATTTATGACAGAACAACAGCAAATAGTAGATGTATCAAGATGTTACAGTGCCTCACACATCCCTAATTTCTTAACAATGCTGGTTTTAAGGTAAAATACAAATCAGAAATTCTAGTACTCTGAATAATTGAGTTCATTCAGAAACTCTAAAGGGAGCATTTAGTGGGTTAGCAACCAGAGCCAATCCCAAGAGGCTGAGGAGGCCATAACACTGTTAGCATGGAATGTTCTAGTATCAGCTTTTCTTAACTTCCTCACAACGTTTTTCTCTTTATCTTACTGAGAAAACAGGCTGAACAACAAATATTCTACCAGCTTATCTCTTCCAGCACCCACAAACTTTACAAGGCCCAAAAGCCAGATCTGTGGCCATCACAAAACATTGAGACTTTAGCCACAGATGTCCTGAAAAAAATGCTAGTGCCTTTTCTTGGGTAGAGAATTGACCTGCAGATGAGCCCAAGCTATAAAGTTCACTATAATAATATCTGGATTTGAACTTGTCCCAAATTTGGCAGAGCCTGAGAGCCCACTGACAAAATCAGTGTGTCATCAGTTGATCTGTTTGCAGCCTTATTTATTTAGTTATCTGTTTTTCAATTTCCTTTTATGGCTTGAATTGAGGTTCAAGTATTTCAGGTACTCCGGACTATCAAATCTAGAGGCTGGAATATCACACATAGGAGGTTGTCATGTCTCCTAGACCAGGCCATATGAAAGCACAAACTCCCTGTATTCCAGCAACTCATTTCTGTGCTCTTCATTTCTCCAGCAACAGCTAATGGCTGTATTTACAACACAAGTTTGGGAATGCAAATCCCATCTTGGAGAGTGGTTGGTAACTCAGAGCTTGTTGGAAGGGAACGCTGTCTTTAAGGGCTGAAATGAGGGAAAAAGCCCTGGTTTTCCTCTGTAATTCAGTGGTTTGCAATTAATGAATCACTCCTACTCGTGCTATTTTCCTATGCAAATCTACTTTATATACTCATTTAAACTCAATTTCTGAGTGTCCAACACAGATATAATGCATTCAGAGTAAGACTCTTTGGACATAAATGTATATTCATCTCTAAAGTCCTCACCTACCTCCCCTTTAGTGCTGAGTAAAAGCAAATTTGAGGAAGGCTGGCCAGGGTTCTTCAGGCCAACACACAACTTACTTGGAATCCCTACTGAAAAACAAAGGCAACAAGCTTTTAAAACCCTTTCTTCCTTTGTTTTTTTCTTTTCCTCTGTGTTCTTTTCTCAGTTTGTTATGATATCCATTTTGATTTCCTTCAACTAGAACTGGTTTCATATCTCAAATCTTCACATTGCACAAGCCTAATTCAAAATAGTTCTAGAAAACTTCTAATTAGTTTGTAATAAACATGTAATGGGGACCATGCAACTGGATCCTATTTTTTCTTGCTAGCTCACACATCTTCAACTGCATGTAATTTATCTTAAGTCAGTATTAAAAGCAACATCTGGAAAATGCAACAATTAATGACAATAAATACAAAGTCACTGAGCTGTTTCTCATTTTCTTGTCTGTAAGTTATTAATCTTATGCTTAGAAAGGAATGAGAACTGATGTCATTGGGCAGACACACAAACTCTTACATTATTTCCTTTGAAAGAAAATGTTATTTTCATTTTTTTCATGCCTTCCTTACTTCAGGGCTGAATCTGAATCAGAAGAATGCCAGGATAGGCATAGCAGGAAGACAACAGCCGTGTTCAGTTTGGAATGAATGTGAACATTAGAGTAGGGAACCAAGTTTATCTTGGTCCTTTGCAAGAAGGTGTCTTTTAGGGAATGATCAGTGTATAGGGATCCCACTGGAACAATTGCATCTGAGAAACAAAACAAAGCAAGCTAACAAAACAAAACAGAAACCTCACTGACAACCAACATAGTTTCCATATGAGGAAAACTCATGTACAAATGCTTTAAAGCAGTCATGACAAGGCAATAAAAACTGCATCCAGATCTTGGAATGTCCCTCTGTCATGCTAGTCAGTCT
Organism: Chloroceryle amazona; assembly: GCA_027560015.1. NCBI lineage: Eukaryota > Metazoa > Chordata > Aves > Coraciiformes > Cerylidae > Chloroceryle > Chloroceryle amazona. Next base: position 118,989 of record JANHFX010015602.1, read on the forward strand.
CACTGGCAGACTTTGCCAACAGATTCAGAATATATGGACAGATAAGTGCAAGCAGCTATTTGGTAGAGATACAGACACGTAATTGCTACTTTAAATTAGCACTTTAAATTCCCTATTTTAGTCTATTAAGAAGGTATTCACAGTAGACATTATGCTATTTGCAATTGCATTTTCAGCCAGTCTACACTACACTACTGTACGAGCACTTCAGTGTTCTCCCAGGTGGTCTTTTAAAAATGAAACTCCTGTTGGATTGAGCTCTCTTGGGGCTAATTGATAAAACCTTGTAACTGAACTTTAAAGCCCTGAAACTGATGATCTACAATAAAATGGAAGCAATAAACCACTGCTACTCCATTTTGTCAGAAAATTAAAAAATGAGATCTACATGTTCCTTTCATGTGTGCACAACCAAAGACAAAAATGAAATTGAAGATGAGTCTACGTTACCAGAACATCCAGGTACTGAAATCTGGGCACTCTTGAAGTCACTAAAGCCATAGTTTGAAGACACAATTAATTCTGATTTAGGATTCTTCGATATGGATGAATAATGTCATCATCACATGATCCACTACTATTGCATACATGTGTTAAGAACCTTGCCAGCCTGACTCTGCCTCGGTAGGCTTTATGCCAGATCAGGCTGACTGTATTTTATGCTGGTTCATGTATGGCTCATCCTTTAGCACCTACTTAAGCATATAAGCATCAAGGTGGCAGAGAGCATGAAGCTGGAACAAGCACTTTAGCCCATGTCTGTGCCTGAGCCAGATGAAATGTGAACGACTGGGTGAAGCAGTAGCGTGTAGTCAGAGTATGAACTGGAAATGCAATTCAGACACTGCCTGGGAGTTCTGCCATTGACTGCCAGGGGATCTAAATTTCTACCCACTCATTTCATGTGTTTAAAATTCAACACATGAATCAAAGTTCAGTAAAATATAAAGAAACTTAACAATTTCTTCCTGGTTTCTATTTTGGTGGTCATACTGGAATATCAATAAAATAAACATCAATTTTTCAGTCACTTTACAATGCTCCTTAAGTACACAGCTGATCAGTGAACGTAATAAATCATTAGTGCTAATGTGCCAGACTACTCAATCTTCAAGGAAACAATACAAAGTATTAACAATAAGAGAATAAAACTGAACACTAAATACATGAAACTGGTCTGTGTCCTAGCCAGTGATACATCATTTAACTCTGGCTCTTTTATTTTCAATTATGTTATCACAAAACCCTCTAAAGACCTTAAATACATATGGAAGTATATTCCAGATGATGGATGACATTTTGCATCCTGCATTTGTAAAATTAATGATATTTTACACTAAGTGTTATTCTCATTTGTGTGGTGTACGGATTGTACTTAGGAATCACTTGGTATTTTAAGAATTTTTTGGTTGTTAACAACATTATAAATTAAATGAATCTTTTTTTCTTTTTTTTCATTAAAATGTTCCCATAACAGACTCTTAGAAAAATTTGGTTCTTAATTTCAAGGGTTGCACTTACCCCTGAAGCAACAGCAGTTGGCAATTGCTGAGGACAAGACATCCAGTTTCTTCTTCTGGTCTTTATTGGATACAAAAGTTCTAAAAGAATATTACCTGGATTTTCAGCTGCTACTGGGGTGGGGTAAAGTTCATCCAAAGCATAGAGATCTTCATATAGGCTAGAGACCTAAACTAGTCACCTTGTGCAGTGAGGTGTTCTCTGGTTATCTGGTCATGTGTTGGCTTTACAATGAGCTGGCTGCTCTCTAGGCTCCCCTAACTGCATCTCCACAAACAGGAGTTCCAACTGCTACATTTTGATGTCTTAATCAGAGCCTGTATAGTCCCATGTTCACTCTTTTCAATACATTTCAGTTTATTTTGGATAGCTGTTGATATAATTCTTATTTTTGTCAATCTGATGTGGGAAACCCACCATATTTTCTGTAAAATGAAGGAAAAAATGAAGGGTGTGGGGGTAAAAAGAAATCCAGAAGAAATAAAAAGTACACAAAATACCTGTAAAGGCACCAAGCCATATATATAAAAAACATAATCCCACAAAAAACATGTTATTTTAGCAAACAGATGCACACAAAAAGAATACACACTAGAAGTCATTACAGTGCATGGATATATAATCCAGTAATTTCATGCCCTGCATCTGTGTCCAGAGGTGGCTAGTTTATAATCCAGTGGATTGTCATGAGGTCTTTCCTATGCTGTACACGTAGCAGCCCTGAGTTCATTCTCTAGGGGTGTTCCCAAAAGCACTGGCATCGGTATGAGAGGTAATAAGGAGAAAGTCTAACCTGTTTTTTTCGAGACCTTAAAAGATCTGTTTACTGAGGCTCAGCCATCAAAATAATTTATAAATATACAGTCACTGAAACACACCATGCTTTGGAATCTTGAAGAGAGATGGTGCCAGCACAAGTGAAGACACTTTTTAGCACCTAGATTCATCTTGATAGATTATGTCATATTACCTATACAACAGAAGTTCCAGCACAGAGAGCAGTGGTCCCTTCTGACTCACCAGTTACTCCTACAAATTAAAGCAAGGATGCCTACATAGTGCCAGCTGCCTGACTTCTGCTAGTCAGGATAGGGCATCACAGACTGTAGCATCTCCTAGCCCTCCAGACATCCCCTGTATGTTGTACGTTTGTGAGCAACTTGTTAGTAAATCCAAGACCATCATGCTTCTGATGCTAACACACCATGGGCTAGCAATCACAGGACAGGTAGACTGTGCTTTTGTTTTCTCTTCCTTTAAAATATGTCTTTAAGTGGACTGGAGGTTACAAGTTGTCAGTAATAAACCCACCTTTTTTCTAGTATTTTTATATGGGTGTCAAAGCTTTGGCTTCCAGCAGTTGCACTGCAATCTCAAGAATTCTTGCTGTAAAAGTTAAATAAACACTCCTAAAAGTGACATATTTCTAGGCACTTATTTTACACAACAAAAATCCCAAAGTAATTCTGTTCTTACTAACATTGACTAAAGAAATGACAAGACAAATCTCCAGCAAGGAAAGTGTTTGCTTCAAACTCTTGCCTACACTCTGTTTAAGGTCCTTACTCATGCACGACCTCAATTTCCACTGGATCTGAAGTGTGCTTTTGGGTAGTTTACTGAGTCATAGCCTGTATCATTAATATTTCCTTCCAAATTACACATTTTTCCAGAGGAAAAAGAAAACAGGAAACTCAAGATTCTTTAAAGTTTATTCCTCTGAAAGGCAGGAACAGGGAGGTAGGCATCAAAACTTCCAGTCCAACCAAAGCACTGAATGCATCTGAATATTTTAGAGCCTTCATTCTCAGGTTATTTGCCTGACATTCCTAGTCCAGGTTTACAAAGCTCAATTCTGAAGAGTAGTGAAAAGAGGAGAGCCAAAGTTCACCCATTATAAAAAAGGCAACATCATTAATTTGCACTAAACTGGCAATCAGCCAGTAAATAACAGGTGAATGAGTCACCTAGCAAAAAAGCAGGTAACATTGTCTGTCCAATTTCTTGTTGTCTGACAACTGGTTTCTGATGGTAGTTTGCAGGTTTGCCTTCTAAGATTCACCACCAAACACATGTAACCCACACTGTCATTTTCCAAGCACCTTCTTGCTACACATCACCCCTCAAAAAAAGAAAATGCAAGGAGATAACAAAGGGACAGGGATTAATGAGTATGCAAAAATAAATAACAGATCCACTGACAGATGCAAACAGAGGTGAGCTAGGCTTTTGTGGAGCAATAAACATTTATACCTAGTAAAGCCTGGCCAAAATACTTCCATATAAAAGGAACGCATGATGCCTGAGCCTATAAAACCATCACAATGTAAATCATTAAGCTGCTATGTGATGAGAGTGGAAGCACAGTGGTTACTAAGAGCTTTCACTTAAACAGCTTCAGTTTTAACAAGGCTTAATGCACATCTTCACAGGAGCTTTACAAGGCAAGGACAACATAAGTGTCTTACCTGAGCTTTTATTGGTTTTGTTTTGTCTACTCTTTACTTGCTCAGTCCATAAGGTAGGATAACGAGAAGCTATATCTAGAAAAAAAAAAAAAAGAAAAAAAGCTTTTAAATATTTTATTTTTTTAAGTTATTAGCAGCTGAATATTAAGTGGTAGTTTTAAAGATACATGGATCTAAAAAAATAAAAGGCCACACTTTTTCATTAGGATGGTTAAAACCTTGATTCATGCATGAATAGTTTCTTTCTTATCCCATTAACACTAAAGGCAGAAAGAAATACTTTTAGACTAAAATTATGTTTAGTCAGAATGAAAATCTCCCAGTGTGGACCCAAAATATTTAATAATTTCAGATCAGTTTCTGTGAGATTTGTAGCGAGTGGCAAGGCAGACACACTATAGGAGCATCACTGCATGTAGACCTTGAGCTTTCCATTAACAGAGCACTGAATTTCCTCAGAGGCAAATAAACCTGAAAGAACAGCAGCCTTGATGTAACTAGGCAATGCTAAAGACAGGATTTACCCTTTTTCTTCCTAGTTTGGCCAGTTTTAATCTGCACTCTGGCTCCAGTTTAAAATAGATTTCTGCCCTGCGCAGTAACAAAACTGCTAATGTCAGACTCCAAACTACCCCACGAAATTCATTGCTTGTAAGTAAAGATTCTGTTGTGTTTGCTCTCTTTCTCTGGGCAAAGGTACAAATGCTTTCAATTTATTGCAGTTTCTTGCAACTGTCCCAGCAGAAGCCCTAACATTTGACATTGGGATATACAGTCCACACTGCCTAGCTGAACACGCCACTGTCAAGTTCCTATCAATGCTCACCTTCTTCATCACCTTGAGGCTGAGTCTCCAGTGCAGGAGCTGAGGCATCATCTGAATTCAGAATGGAAAAGATTTGCAAGGAGACTACAATTATGAGAGTAAGCTAAATAAGTGTACATACGTGATTGATACTAATGATTTGCACATAGCCCCGGCCGGTAAACAGAATAATTTAAACATTATTTAAGGGTACTAAACAGCACAGTTGTATTACAGCTACAGACTACAGCTTAGAAATGGATGGCTTTTGAGGTTATGGCTGATGAAATGATTGCAGGGTCTTTGATGTGGCATGAAGTAATCACATCACTCCCTGGACAGTAATTCTTTATTTTTAATACTGCACATTGATACCTAGAGATTTTAACTGATCTGATCAGCATTTGTAAAGAAGTAATTAGATAAATGTATAGAAGGGGTAAGACCTGGGAAAACAGGAGCAGTCTGGGGTGAATGAGTGTTTTCAGACACGTTAACAACTTACAATGGAAGTTTCTTTTGGCACTGATATTTTTTGAATCAGATTTACAGATTAAAGAACCAGAATATTGTTTGAATCATCCTTATGCTCCAGTCAGCCATTTCCACCCATCCACTACCAACCCTTACTGTAAAAAAAGGAGCGAGGAAAATTTACAGACATTATAAGAGGACGAGAGTCATTTTATGTTTAGCAAAACATAGGGGAAGCAGTCTGGAAAAGAAAAAAATCAATATGAAAAAAGTATTTGTTGGCATTCTGCAAGAAAAAGCAGTACCCAAAGACCAATCTTAACCTTATTGCATTTTGATTGTTTACAATTACTGCATATATTGTGCACACATGACTTAGTAGGGCTTGCTAGTACATAGTACATAGTTCAGTCATTGCTGTTTCCTGAAGAATGGAGCTAACTCCAAAACCAAGGTGTCCCATCTACCATGCAGGGTTTTATTTGCTTTTCTTGCAGTTTCACAACTGGATCTTAGACCAACAGTTTCCGTATCGTTGTCCTGGCATTTTGATGGAAGCAAGGACCAAAGGTAACTGAGAAGCTTGCTCTTGCATGTAGCCTTATTGAGGTAACAGTGAGCAGCAGCTTTAAGACTAATACACTGTTTCCATCTCTTCTTGCTACTGGGATGCAGAGTAGCCTCCTCCTGTTCTTTATTCTTGTCACTATCACCATGGTTTTTTGTAAAGCTGTATTGTCTTTATCCAAACCACGAAGAAGATTTGGAGGAACTCAACTTCACCTCTGGAGGCCACAGCCTAGTTCACATAGGTACCAAAATACAGATGCTAATAGCAGGTAAAACCAAACTGGCCACCATGGAACGCTAACCTCTATGCTTTACACAAAACCAAAGCAGCAGCAATAGAAACTTATTTCCACTGCACATTTTTTTACCCAGAGCATAAGGAGACTTCATTCTTCATGTCCCTGCAATGACAGGATACTTTGCTCCAATGCCATAAAAGCCTGTCACTTTTCATTAGCTTTTCTGGCATTTTTGTGGTGTCCTCTGGGTGGTGAAATAAGACAATTGCTACATTTAAGGGAGGCCATCAAGTATCCTAGTGTACTGAGAATTAAGACATAGATTTAGATCATCAATCGATATGTGATTCAGAATACCCAGAGCTTCAGGGGGTAGCCTACAGTAGATAAATATTACCAAGCACATCCAGAAACTCAGTTTGGGGTTTAATGACATTTTCCTAATCATCTTTTGGTACACAGTTTCAGGTTGTGATACAGTTGATCTTATGTTATTAACTGAAACTTGGATTGCTACAACTTTAGTGATTATCAGCCCAATCAAAATTAGCCTCTTGAACTTTGTTCAATCAAGATTTAAAACAGTTTATCTATTTTATTAAAAAAAAAACCCACAACAATAAAAAACAACAACAGATTGCAAACAACTCAACAAATGTCTACTGATTGAGCCCTAAAACAGACCATAGGTCCCCCCACCCACTCCAAAGGGAGAAAGAGGATTGTTTTCAGTCATCAATGAACCAAGCATTTGGTACAGTTCACTAATAAGCTAGTCATTAATATTAGCATGAATATGAGTAACTTCTTATGCCAGTGTAAGTAACAGCAGCATTTAGTTCTCTTCAGCTGAATTTATCTGTGTTTGGAGAGCATAAGCTTTCATTTTTTTCAAAGCATAGACATCTCCCTCATTTAAATCTTCAAGCTGTGTTGGAGATGCATCAGATTTTGTCCTGCTGACAAGATACAGAACATAATCTATCTCTAACAACAGCAATCATCTGGCCACGACTGTAAGACATCAGATGAATCAAACACAATATCGAGCAAAGTGCTGTGTCCAAGATGACTCAAGAACTGGTTACTATGGAAACAGAAAGCGGAGTCCAGTTCCAGAGATTTTGGAACTGCAGAATGCTGTCTTTATCAAACAGACAGAATAATCTGTCCTCCAGAGCAAGCAAACTCTATGGGAAAATATTTCACAGTATAGTTGTGGGAAGAAAAGTTATCTTCCAAACAGCAAATTCTGCAGGGCTGAGACTAGAAAAATAGAATGTCTATGTATATAGAGGAAAATATACATAGATTTGCATTAATAAGTTCACTACATATCTACACTGCAGATAGAAAATGAAGAGCATATATGCATGTATACATATGATCTATGCAGCTCTAATACATGATGGCTATATATTGGTAATTAATACCTATGGAAACTCACGGTGGTGTATCCCACGTGTATTTTAGTTTCTATTTAAAGGCCAACTGAGATATTTACCTGCTTTTCCAGCACCTTCTCGTTGTGGCAGCTTCTCACTCACTGAACCTGCAATTGGAAAAAGAACGAACCAGAAAAATTTTTTACTTTTAATGTTTACTAAGAAACACTGTTCAGCTTTAGTGATTCATTTTTGTTTATCACAGTAAGAAATATCAGTAAAAGCTTCTCTTGCAAACCTTGCAAATATTAGCCTTGCCTAACTTCTGCATTTGCATGCAATTTATTGTCAGATGCTACTTCCTGGGCACTGAGAAAGAGATAAGATTAAAAAGGACATAAACACAAGTGCAAGTACATGCTCATATGTTAAACAGTCAGTGTCTCACTTCCCCACTGACCCAGCTCAGACAGGTCCTGGAGGAAGATGCAGCACCCCAGCACTACCTCCTCGTGATCCTTTGTGCAGGGCAGAACCCTTCCTACACACAAAGCCATGAACACGCACCTCAGTTGTTGTAAGGACCTTCTTCAGCCTCTAGCCCTATCCTGGCTCAGATTAAAACTTGCCCCTTCTGCTTCAATATCTCATACAAAGGTTAACAGTTAAAGAGTTTGCAGGAGATGGGGTTTAACCTCTTATCTTACCAGCCCGGACTCCAACCCAACCTGGCAACTGCTCTTGATTTAAAAACATCAAGAAAGGGACAATCTACTCATTTTCGTAACTTTGCAGGAGATAATTTTCCTTAGGGTTTAAGATAGAAATACTTCTTTATTTCTTGCTTACATCTCATTATTACAACTATTTGTATGATTCTAACACCTTGACACTTCTTGTTGGAACATCTATCTCTGCTGCATTAAAAATCATGTTCAGGAGTGGTATTTTTCTCTCTGAAGAGCCACATGGAGTGATCAAAAATTAAAATCATAATGTCTATCAATTTTTACCACATAGTCTCTTCTTATGTACACCTAATTGCATGAAATAAAACACACATGACAGATGCTCAGAAGTGTTTGTGTCCTAGTTTCAGTGAGAACAGAGTTGGTTCTGTTCGGTGATTTTATTTTTCAGCTCAGTTCTTCTCCCTCCCTGCACTGTCTGCAGTCAGCAGCCTGTTTGCCCAGGCAGTGGCTGCTGCTGG
>JANHFX010015602.1:127760-146175 GCA_027560015.1 Chloroceryle amazona
TGAAGAGTCCCTCTCCCGCCTTCCTGTAGGATCCCTTCAGCTATTGGGAGGCAGTTATAAGCTCCCCCTGGAGTCTTCTCCAGGCTGAACAATCCCAGCTCCCTCAGCCTATCCTCATAGCAGAGCTGCTCCAGCCCCTGGAGCATCTTTGTGGCCTCCTCTGGACTCGTTCCAACAGATCTATGTCCCTCTTATGGTGGGGACACCAGAAATGGATGCAGTATTCCAGGTGGGGTCTCACAAGAGCAGAGTAAAGGGGGAGAATCACCTTTCTTGATCTGCTGGCCACACTCCTCTTGATGCATCCTAAGATAAGGTTGGCCTTCTGAGCTGCACGAGCACACTGCCAGCTCATGGTGAGCTTCTCGTCAGTCAACACCTCCATGGATCATGTGCTCTGGGTAACGAGAGGAGATTGCAGATGCATCTGAATTTCATCCCCTGTCCTGGAGAAGAGGTGAATTTGAACAATGTGATGCTAAATGATGGTAGTGAGTTTCTCTTCCCCAGATGGCAGAGATCAGGACAGGAGGAACTCTTAACGGTACGCTCATCCAGGCTGATCAGAGTTGAGCTTGCAGAACCTCTTTAAATTGTTGCAAAGTGATGCACAGATCAAACCTTTCCAGAACAGGTACACACCACCACGACCACACTGGGTAAATGACAGCAGGGCCTCATTTTCCCTTCTTCTTTTCCTTACAGCATCATGCCACAAACCAGCACCTTACAGAACACAAACCCCTCACACTCATGGCTGGTGCAGTTTTGTTTCTGCCACTTATGCCACCCCTGTCTTTCCTAAGGGGTACAGATGGGGCAGTTAACTGTGATAAAAGCTGGTGGATGACAACAGGCTTTTCCCTGGGGCCACTGCAGACTCGTGGTTTCAAAAGCAGAGTTGTCTTCTCTGATCTTTCTCTGTTCTAGAACACATACGGAGCCCAGATGCATTGTACAGCTGAAGAGCTCAACTTTAACATGAGATACTTCAGAGCATTTGCAGGCACTGAACATTTGTTTTACCTTCCTTCAAGAGTAGAAGAGCTGAACAATGTATTGGCAGGCTGGAGTAAACAAGCACTGCTCTTGCTTTTGGCATCAGCGGGCTGCAAGATCTGGTTCAGAATTTGTGTTCCAAAAGTGTTGCATTGACAGTAGATGATACAGAATTCTTCCCTCCATACAGCTGAAGCAGCTCTGCTGAGTCTTACTGTGGTTTTTTTCTACCCTGTACCAGGTATGTCTGGAGTGAGGGGTGCAGCACTGAGAGAGACCTCATTTATTAACCGCAGCTTGTCTGCCCTAGCAGATGTGCTGGGAGCAATCGCAGAGCAGCGCTCGCACGTGCCCTATCGAAACAGCAAGCTTACGCATCTGCTTCAGGACTCCATCGGTGAGCCATCGCTCTGACTTGTGCTCAACAGCACAGAGTTCTTCTGCCCCTCTTTCCCCTCCTTTGTTGGGTAAAGCTGGAGGGTCTTGTACTCCTCCCTTGTACGCGGGCCTCTGTGCCACAGCACTGGCTCTGGAACAGTGCAAGTACACAGTGAGAGTTCTCAACTCCTCCTAAATTTGGCTAAACCTTGCTGTTTTCAAGGCTCAGTTTAGGAATACACTTGTAAAAATCGTAACAACTTTAACAGAACCTACAGGCTAATAACTGCATTTCAGTCGTAAACTGTACCTGAAATGAAACACAAGTTAAGCTTCAGTCTTTATTACTAACAAGTGTACTCACATTACTCACACCTTCCTTAATGTTGTGCCCCGTAGCAGTAAGACAAAAAAGGGATACAGAACACGTCCAGGGTAGTGTGCTATGACTTCTTTCTGTGTTTGAGTCACCTCCTCTTCTCTAGCTCTGTCTGTGCAGGAAGTTTTAAAGAATGTATAACTCCTGCAGTAGTGTCAGAGTTGTGTCCATCTGTACAGTTTATTAGTCCACTTTTCTTCAGCCAGGAAGCGTCAGCCCTTACTTTTAGCCTCTGGTTCAAAGCACTGACAGTGGCTGAGGTAAGAGTTCTTCAGAGCTTCTGAAAGACTCATGTTTTCCTTGAATTTTGAATTTCACCTGGTGCTGGAGTCCCCACCGTGGGAGGAGAAAGCACACAGTGCCCAGACCCATAACGTACCTGCTGCCTAACTGATGAACCTATACAGGGAAAAAAAAGCTGCATTACAAATTGTGCAGCATTTATTCTACCAGGGCAAATACTGCAGCATTAGATACAGACTTAAAGCAGCTGTCTGTTTTCAACAGCTCTTTTCAGGGGCAGTCTTCTGCTTCAGGAAGACAGTGGTGGCCTACACTCATTGTTGTGGAGATCAATACATTGCCAATGTATAACTTACTGAAAATAATGAGGTAAATAAGTACACTTTGTCTTTTTCCTGCTTTTAGGAGGTGATGCTAAACTGTTGGTGATGCTGTGCATCTCTCCTGGCCAGAAGTACTTAACAGAAACAATGCAGTCTCTGGGATTTGGAACTCGTGCTCGGCAAGTTCAAAGAGGGCAAGTCAAGAAAAAAAATGTCCTGGGGCCGAGCAAAGCAAAATAAAACCTAAGACTCCTGTGGATTAAACGATTATTAATGAGTTCCTCAGACTGAAATGTATATTGTTGTCCTAAAGCCATTCTTTTAGATATCAACTGCCAGATAAAATAAACAATCCTCACCATGGCCTTAGCGAGCCATAGACCTGCTGATAATGTTCTTGCTCCAAAGATAACAGCAAGTACTGGGAACAGCCACCAGCCATGGGGCAATGGCAGAGAAATCAGCACCTGGCTTTGGCCACGTGTTTCCTTTGGGCAAGTAGAACGAAGTCAAAAGAACCCTGATTTAAGATGGCTTGCTTCTGAAAGGCCAAGGGTGCATTCTGTTTTCTCAGTGTCTAAATAGCATTCCAGTGCTTCACAGCAGCAAGTAAAATAGTAAATAAAGTAAAATAGTAAAGAGGAAACTATCAGCTGTATTTATTGGAGTTCTGATCGCTGGCTTGAGGGAGGAAATAATGGCACTAGGGAGCTGGAGGAAGAGGAGTAAGGCTCTCTCTGTTATCCCTCTGGAACGTAGCTTGGGAAGCAAATGAGGGAATACACAACTTCTTGAAAGCACACTCGGGTTAAATGGCTGGAGCAAATCCCAACCCTGCTGAGTTCACTAAGACTCCAGCCTTGCCCATTTTGGGTGTTTGGGCTTTTTCCTCCCTGAGTGCTGAAACCACCAATCCGAATGCACCCTAACCTGCACAACTGCTTTACTAGTCTGGCCTTTAGTTTGCTTGCATTTCTGAAGCAAGTGAACTACATCCCAACCTTGAAGATGCACTTGCACCTTCACTCCTATGAGTAAAGCGCCAAGAACGTGGCTTGTGAGATGGTGTTGTCACCCTCAGGAGGCTTTCACCCTCTTACACCAGCGTTGAGAAAACACCACGCAGGATTAAAAATGAAGTTTCAATGAAATTTAAGAGATGAGAAGCGGTTCTGAGTAGCTGGGTTCCAACAACCTTTGATAATTTTATGCACTGCGTTACTCAGGATCCACTCAGGCCTCAGGATCCACTCTGAATTTTTACTTCCAGCAATCACTCTACCTCTAGACTGTGAGAAGTCACCGCCAGAGGACTGAAATTGCAGTGGCCTGCTTAAAAAGCTAGAGTTTGTAGTACTCTTAGTCACTTAACCTTCACAAGCATAAATATTTATCCCGAGATCATATAGCATGCTCATTGGAATTTCACCCTTGAATACGTAACAGCTGCTGTGCCGCACGCGGTGCTCTGGTGCTCAGGACACCAGAGAGCTGCAAGAGGAGTTGTCTGCCTAAATACTGTTGTGAGGATAAAAAACTTCACGTTATTCCAGTGGTAATAGATGGATAGAAAAATAAATCTGGAGACAGGACCTTATGAAGCTGAATGAGCTTCAAGCTCCGGACAGCTGGGCAACTACAGCAGCCTGCAATACAGCTCCAAGGGATGTTAAGAGACAGGGGAGGGCTACCTGCTTCCACCAGCATCTTTAACTTAAATATTTTGAAGGATTTGGAATTTCTTAAGTGTTACATAGAACTGGGAGTTGTCCTGAACTGCGCTTTCTTTTCTGGAGCTGCTCTAAAAAACTTGGCATCCATTTACAATCTTGTGGTAGGGAAAAGCAGCAATACTTCCTCTCAAAGCTGAGAAATAAATGCCTCAAATATCAGCAAATACCAAACGTTTAAGTTTCTATGCTAACATGAACCATGCCAAATTGTGCACATGCAGCACTCTCAGTTGTGTTTCCCGTGTCACTGCAGTGTATCCCTCACTCTTTGAGCTGCACAAGGAAGGGTATGGGATACACAGGGCAGCACAGTTAACATTCTGCTCTAAGAAGTTTCAGTGTTGGGATTTTCTGGGTTTGAGAGGCGTGGTTGCTCAACCTGTGTCAGCTGTGGTGCACTGGGGGAAAGGGTGAGAGGGGAACAGGTCAAATGGCTTTACTCTGGCACTGAGGCCAAACTGCCCTCTGCCCAAAGAGTCACTTGGACCTCCTAAAGGAGAGGCAAGGATCTTCAGACATGTGACTGATGTCCAGAGGAGCAAGGAAAACAGCACGTGCAAGGCCCTATACTTCTCTGCTGTATTTTTTTTTTTAGTTTTCAGATCTTTTATTCTTTGAAGTAACAGCTATGTTGGAAAAGCAGGTGTGACAGTCACAGAGCTGACTTTAAAGTTTCATTTGTTGACTAAAACCTATCCCAATAAACCAGTCCTCATCATCTTGACACTGAAAAGCTGGAAACCACGTACCAGCACTGGGAGAAAGAGGGATACTTGAAAGCATTCTAAAAAAATTGAGACAGGAGGTTGTGAGCACCAGGAAAAGGTGGTTGTTTTTAAGAGTGCCCACATAGTCTGTTTGCTAATACCACTTTGTTCTCTGGCAGGGGTACAAGAAAGTGAGAGTAAAAGCCATATAAATCAGGATCAATCCTTTCAGTGAAGCACACAAGGGCAGAATTTAGAGCTCAGCCTGTCTCTTGGTGCACTGAAGCAAGTACACTCTCAATCCCACTCTACCCCTGCCTGCTCACTGGGTCACTTTCGGAGGGAGTGCTGCTCAGTGTAGGGGTGTCCTCTCTCCCAGCCACAGTCACCCCGTTAGCCTTTTACTGTTGGGCTCTCCTTCTCCCCCTGGGTCCCCACATTCTCTTGTGATGGTTCAGCCAGTGGTCAGCTACCTCACGCCTTCCACCACCACCTGCTTGGCCGTAGGAAAGCGGCATTCCTCCACACAGCGATGCAAGGCACCACAGACTCCAGCTACCCATTGCACTGCCTTTCATACGCCCCTCTTGAATAGATTCTGTCATCGTCCCTGCCCTGCAGATGACGTGAGCAAATCATTTTAGCAACAGTAGCTAGGAGCCTCCACCTCCTCTTCAGAAAGCCTGCCTATTATTAAAACCACAGCAAGCACTAGAGAATTTGTTCTTGTGAATACTTCAGTATTCAGCATCCTGGTTTACTGTCAGGCTGGCCAAGGAGTCAGTGGTGGGATGTCTGACCAGAGCAGCAGCTCTTGGGGTGGTCCAAGGGCTAGTACTCATACCAGTGTACCCCGAGCACCTTGCATAAAGCTGAAAGTTACCTCCAGACTGCAAATACCCCTCACCCTCTGGCAGCCTACTCACACATCCCCTAAACCATGAGCCAAGCACACATTCCCCCCCACCCCGAAACCAGAAAAGTTGGATCCAGTTCAAAGGGAAAGAATTTGAGCTCCTGTTTCTCCCCGCACAAGTGAACCCTCTGGCTTGTGGGACATCCAGCACATCTGGAGAGGGGGCAGGGAAAATGGGACTGTGCGAGACCAATGCCCAAGGCCTCACAGCAGCAAGGACTCAGCTAGGGTAAAATACACAGACACGTACACATAGAGCTACACAAAGTTCGCAGGAGAAGTCCAGACATACCCAGAATCAGACAATAGCCTTTGAGGTACAGGTCCAAAATTTGGCCCAAAAGTACAGCTTGGTGTCCACGTTTCTCTGTAAATTTATCATCACGGATGGGATTTATCATCTCCAGTTGCAGCCAAGGGAAAGGCATTAACAGGATAGACCCACGTGCAGCAAATCCCTCTGCCTCCCCAGTCTAGTGAGGGATTCCGGGCACGGGGTTTTGAGCCCCAACCCTCAAGTTTGCCACAGCCAGGGAAGCTGATGGCTCAAGGGCCTGATTTTGAAGTAGATGCAACTGCTGTGGAGTTTTTTCCACTTATTTTTTAAACCCTCAATCCCCACCATGCCTACACCGCTCTAACGTTAAGCTCCACAGCACTGGCTCAACCTTTCACCTTGGTGCGAATCCATCCCCAGCTCCCTTGCAGCACCCAGCTTCCCACTGCGGGGATGGCAGCGTGCAGTGGGGCAGAGCACACGGCACAGGAGCCCCCCTGCACAGGTGGGTTTTTTCCAACACCCACAGGGAATACCTTTGTGCAGGGTAGTTTACTGCCCTCCGAGAGCCTCTCCGCACCGAATGCCTGCTGTAAATTCACGCTGCGGCTCGCAGCACTCTGCACTCTCTGCTGTTAATCTTCCTCCCCACCCAGGAGAGCTCTCATCAGCAGAGCCCAAGGAAGCAAGCTGATTCACAATTGCTTAACACTGCTAGATCTCATCACAGGGTTAAAAAAGAGCAGCAATTAAACCAGCCGGTGCCTGCGGCCAGCTCTTAAAAAAACCCTTGACCTATGCTGACGTTTGAAAATTACATATTTAATTTCCACATGTGGTTTCATGCTTTGTCAGCAGCCACACCACAAACAGAGGCTGCTCTTGGTTTTAGCCAGGCTAGGAAAACCATAATTAGCATTGGAAGGTTCACAAAAATGTTTAATTTGTTATTAAATTGCAATTCCATTTTATGAAGCACTTTCCGAAATTCTAAGGAATGCAAGGCACAGGCAGAACGAAGAGGTTACTGAGAAAGGCTTCTGGCTCCTGCTCTGGATGAGCAGTTGCAAGCCCCTTCCAACTGGTGGAGGGGCAGCAGCATCTGCTCCCAGAGGAGCAGACGGGGCCAGAGTGCAGGAAAGCCAAAGGTACCGCAGCCTTCCACAAAACCAGCTTGGTGTCTGAACAGGGAGATTAACCACAGACCCAGCCAGATAAAAATTCAACCCACATACCACACAAAGGGTGCAGGGTGATCTAATTGAAGAGCATGAGTGAAGGAAAATGCTGCCTACAGTTCTTACATCCAGTTTTATCAAAATAGATTCTATCTTCCAAAGCATTTGCCCCCTCTAATTTCATTTATAGAAACGGAGACCAAAAAAAAACCCGAAACTAAGATAAAATTCAAGTCCTCTGGAATTCATGTGAGTATGTCAGGGAGGCCAGGGGAGTGGGCAGCTGCATTCAGTCTTCTTTGAATTCATCTTTAGTAAGCAGCAAGGTGTCGGTGGTCTTGACCAGCTTTGGCAACGCACCCAAACAATAACTGTCCCAAAGCCGTGTCACAAGATTCTCTGGTGACATTTAGAAGTGAGCAGGGAGAGTGAAGGCAGCTGAGGGCTGGGGGCTCCTGGCAAGGGGTCAGTGTCTGTGAAGGCACGCTGGACCTGGTCACAGCGGGTGCAACCTACGGCCTCCCTCCCCAGCGCTGCTGGCACGCAGCAGGGACTCTGCGGCTGCACAGAGTGCTGAAGCCACCGGGTGGTGGATCTTTGTGCTCTACTGCACATCCCTTGCTGAACTCATGGGCTGGGAGAGCATTTTCCAGAGATTTTGTTCATCCCCTTACTTCATGACAACATTCCCCTCCACTTGTGTTTTTACCTAAGATCTCAGATTTAAAAACAGACAAACGATTCCTCTTCCCCACATCCAAAAGTCTAAGACTGATCAGAGATTTGAATGAGAAATCCCAAACTCAGTACTTGAATAACGTGAGGCAATGCTCCAAAGTCACCTCGTTTGTTCAGCACATGACACATCTAGTGGCTTAGAGATCAGCCTCTGAAAACCTGCTGGAGTTCTTACATGGTCAAAATTCTTAAATGGTCAAGTGAGCAGACGTTCCAACAGCCTAAAGTGAGCAACAACAGAATAGCAGTGCTCCAGCTGCTACGAGTAAGTATTTAGCATCAGTTTTGATAGAAACAATGGGGGAAATACCCACAGATGTGCAAATCTCACACTCCTGGAGCTTGATATCTCAGCCACAGACTTGCAGGCTTGAAGTCTGTTCTCACTCAAACGAGGGCAAAACTAATTCTGTTAGGAGGGCTCTGTCCATTCTGTCTTCAACGCCAATCTGTGTGTTCCTGGATCCAGCCCCTGAACACAGCTCCTGTCTGCTGCTGGGCCCAGCCTGGGACTGCCCCAGTGCCTGCTCCACAGCACCAGTGGTGACAGTGATGGAATTGCCATCAGGGGGTTGGGTTCCATACTGGTTTTGCCATATTTGTACATATTCATTGTTATTATTATTTTGATTTTCATTCAAGCTGTTCTAGTTTCCTTTTCTAATCACTGAGTCTCTCTCCCTTGTTCCCTTTCTCTTCCCCTTGGGGGACGGAGGGGGGTTAACAGAGAGCGTCTGTTGTTGGTCTAAGGGGCTTCCCTGACCCTAACCCCTGACAGATTTGAAATAATTTGGTTGCCTTAATTTTCTTAAATTATTTCCCTCTGCAATAACTAAATTCACTTGGTTAAAACAAAGAAACAAACCCCAAACAAACAAACCAACCCAAGCAACAAAAACTTTGCAGCACAATAAATTCTCAGAGGACAAGACCCCACAAGCCTAATTTACCATGCTGAACTGATGGCTACTTCAGCATGAAGTTTATACAGGTAAATCTGCCAGAGGGAGGACAGCTAACATCACAGATCTGGCATGCTGAGTTTTAAGCCTTCATAAAAGAATACAAGACAATGCAGCCAAGCTGGTAATGTCTTCTGAGTTCAGCCTTCATTAGTCCATATCAAAAATGTTCTAGTTTAGATGTAGTAGTGTATTTTTCTTGCAGTGTTTCAGACAGGAAAAATTAAGTCATTATCATTGTAGGAATTACATCCAAGGATGTTTGGGATAGCTTGCTCTACTGCAATATTAACCCTTGTTGAAGAAAAGGCAGGTTAGTGCTTTTATGCCAGCTGAAGCCAGAAGATCTGAGCTTATTCATGCTTGGCTTGAATTTGATAAGATGTTCGACTTGAACACAAGGCAGATGTTCCAGTTTTAGGAGGGATTGCACACAAAATTACAAGTTTTTTCTAATTGCACACAAAATTACAAGTTTTTCTAATTGCACTAAAGACCAGGGATCCAATCTTTCATCAAATTTAATTCAGCTGCAATCAACTCTGCAATTTCTCAAGTTCATTTTGATGCACAGGCACGTGATTATAATTCTCTTGCAAATGCAGAGATTTTAGGTCTGACTCTCACCCATACCGTAGTGGTTTGCAATTTGGGAGTAGAATTGTGAGTAGAGATGAGGTCTCAGCAGGGGGGGTGTGTGTGATGTACTGCCACTGATAGCCCCTTTGCACTAAACCGAGTGTAAAGTAAAGCCTGTTTGCCACCAGTGTTGTCTCTCTATGCACCTTCAGAACCACCCTGATACACTGAACTTCAAATTCAGTTTATGCCTAAGTAATTTAATGCATTGCTGAAGTCCATGTAATACTCCACAACTTAAACCCAAAGCAGAAAAATCTTTCCAGATTTTTCTGGAAGATGCCTTCAGTTGACTCCATCTGGATGTGAAATGGTGAGAAATAATTACTGTATGATATTCAGATGCAGTCAGGGAGAACCAAATTCTTTTTTCTATGTTTTTCTTTGTTATACCCTAAATCTTTATGAAAAAGTGATGGATGGAGAGAGTGGCGTTCACAAAGGATAACTTTATCAAAGCAAATCTGATTTCACTATGAAATTACTGGAATATTATTTTTTTTTTACTGGAATATTATTTTTTCAACAGTCTTAGGAAGCTAACAAAAATATTCACAGAATTTCCTAAAAAGGGAAACCTGCGCCCTTCACATAGTTTCAGCTGAAATTTGGAATGTATACAGTGAAAACTTTTCTTGTTGTCTCCAAGTTGGAGGTGAAAAGGGGATATTGAGCTTATACCAGTGGTTTTTCTCTGTCATTTTCTCCATATATTTAAGGTAGAAGTAGTGCTAGCTTAAATGGGGATAGGGATTTGCTTTTGCAAGTTTCTAGGAAATTGTATCTTCAATACTCACGATGAATGCTCACATTTTCTGCTAGGCAGGAAACAGAAATAGCAATTTATAACTTCTCTAAAGGGCAGGAAGCACAATTAACTTTCAATGCACTGTAAGCAACCAAAATGACACACAAATATGTTTATGGAATAGGAGAGGGCAAGGAGGCCATCTATCCATTTATGATTCTGATGAATTAAAAAATAAAGGCAGAAATATCCAGGCCTTATTTTATTGCAAACTCCACACGGTTGCACTCTAACAGCTTCTGAGGAACATTAAATCTTCCAGGGAATGTGCTGTGAGTTGTGTGGTTTGTGATTTTAGCCTATTCTTTTTCTATAGTTCTGATCATATGTTACTGAGCTTTAAAAGGAGGGAAAGTTGATTATCATCTAGTTCAGACAAAGATTTCTCATCTCCTACTAAAGAGGATGGGGTATGTAATTACTGAATGCAGATATCACGAGACACCAAAATAAACTATCCATGCTGCTCTTTACCTCACATATGGATGTGTCTGACTGTAAAAGGAAAGTACTGTGCATGGGGATAGAAGATCCAGGTGATTCAAGGATGGATACTTTTCCCAGCTAAAGAAAGCACTATAGTGTATTTTTAAAAGTCCATTTTTTTCCCAAACATATCTGTTTTCAGCATACTACCCGATGATGATACTACACAGACATGAAGAGCTCTGAACTTTTAAATCTGCTTGTATTTTGGCCTTAAAAAAATGATCATGACATCTTAATTGTAAGGCAGCAAAACTACTTCACAGAATAATAAGTCAGACCTCCCTGCCTCTGCAATCTCACTGCCAAAAGCCCAGAATATTTAATAGGGCATAAAAACCCTAGAATAGGTGAACACTGTATTTTCCAATGATGATTTAACACCTGCTTCTCCATTTCTGCCCCTTTTCCCAGGCCTCCATGCCTATGGAATTTCTGACATTCCCTGCAGTGCTGAAAACAGAAATGGGGATCTGTAAAATCATCTTTTTTATGTCTGCTGTTCTTTAGTGAAAGTATTGGGGGACATTCATCATCTTTAAAGAGCTTGCTTTCTAAGCCTGTCATGGAAATGTGTTTCATTTACTCTCCTTCTCACTACTGCTCCTGCAACAGTGGAGATTATTCCTGTAGAGTGGAATGGCATTCTAAGATTTATCATGTGTGCTTTAACAGTATCAAGTGTTGGGGGGGGAATAACTTGAAAGGATGGACGAGCCTCCTTCATGTAAAAATGTAGTAATTAAAGCAAGGCTTTTACATAAATCAGTTGGAGATTCCTGCTTTTTTTTAATGCTCCTTGTATCTTTTGTGCTTCTACACCTTGTGTCTCTAGTGAAAACAACAGCTTTAGTAAGAGCAACTAAAATAAAATGAGGAGGAAAAAAATGCTTTGTACAGCTGTTGTAGACACATTAAAAATAAACATGTCACACCTTTCCACCCCAGGACCCGAGACAGCTTTAGAAAGCATCATGTTATGCAACCAACCAATATTAACAGCTTATATAACCTTAAAGAGTTTGTTTCACCTATCCAATATCACACAGGGGATGTGAAACATGGATAAGGGGGGGAACCAGGATATCCAACTCCTAACTGCTCATCCTAAATTTTTGCTCCATATCTCCTCTATTAAAATCCATTTTCTTCCAGGCTGACATGCTTTTCTTCCCTGTTTCTGGATAGTCACCAAAGCCAAAGGTAGTTCTACTGGGAGAAAATGAAAGGTAAGAAATTATCCCATCCTTTAGGAATGGCACAATCATTTAGACATGTATTTGAACCTCGTCTGAAGTTACTGAAGAACTAACCTAGAACTAAAAACAAACACTGAACATTCATTAAAAGCAGATTTTTTTTTCCACGTATTCCATAGTATGACATTTCCTATGCTAACCCCTGGTATGCTAAACAGACAGCAATTCTGAACAGAGACTGGGAAATGGGAGAAGGGCTCAGCTGTGCTTCAGGCTTTCAGTCTGCAATGTAAGAGCAAAGGTTTGCCACCTTATACCACAAAGCTTTCTGATAAAATCTGTAGCTGTCTTCTCTGCTGAATGAGAAGGTTTATTCAGACATCTCAAGACTAAGCCCTTAGTCACTACCACTGCAAAATCCTAGAGCGTTTCAGATCTCTTTCCAAACTCTGCTGTATCTAGACTTCTTTCCTGAGGGACAAAGGAGAAGTGGTGAGCAATAAAACTTCGGAGCACCGATAAAAGCAGGGGAGGAAATGTGAAGAGATAATCCCGTAACAACTGGAAAATTAACCACAATCTTCTATGGAGCAACATCAGACTCTGCATACTCACCTGAGCCCCAGAGGAGTCTATTTGTCTCTAAATTACTCAATCAATATTGCAGAGAAAGCAATGAAGACACACTTTCAGAGAAGTCTTGGCTATCGACACTCAAAAGCACCTTTACTCAAAAGGTAGCACAAAAATACTGCCGTAAGCACGTGTCTTCTGAAGATGTGATCCAATTATGAACAGCAATCCAGCTCAAATCAATGCCCATTTTTCTCTAATTAAGGCTGATTAGACTGAAGAGTGCTCTTTCTGTGTAAAGTTCACTTACAGGCAAGATGCATGGAAGATGAAGCGAATCATTTCAACGTGACAGACACTGAAAGGTGAATGAACTTTTTGCAAACTTTGCTGAAACTCTCTGAGTGTTCTCTTCCATCAGAGGGATGTTTAGGGTAGCAGTGACCTCAGACCTCATGCAGGACTAGCTTAAAGCTAGACCAACTTTCTCAGAGCTTTGTCCAGTTGAGTTTTGCAAGCCAAAAGGATTGAGGCATCCACAGCTTCCACCAGCACCTGTTTCTGGGCTAAATCACTCTTCCATTAAAGAATTTATTTCCTTAACTTAATCGGTTGATTAAGTTGCCACATATAAGCTCTGCTATGGGTGAGACAATGTCATAACCTGGCCAACCAAATAAGCCTTACCTGGGCACCGGGGAGTTTTGTGGGCCACAGCAGTACCACTAATAGGACGACCATTGGGAGTGACACACCAGCAGTATCCAGTGTAACTATGGCACTGAACCTGTCAGAAAGGACATGGACCACGTCCAGTTTGTCAGACATATGTTTGTTATCCACAGCATTCATGACACGAGTACAAAAGACTACTCTGGAAAACTATATTGACAAAAGCTAAAAGAATAAACTGTAACTGAGCTAATCTCAGCCCTACATAGGATTCTTTAACAACAAGTTATTTCCAGCAGTGTGGGAGGTCCTTCCGAATCCAATGGAAGGAAAAACTATTGAAATATGTGGCTGTTTACAGCCTATTTCAGAAGAGTGAGGTGCAGGTGTTAGGAAAACCTCACAATCAAGTTTCTCAAGGGACACATAAACTGTTCCTGAAGCGAGTTCTTTTCCTCATTGAGAACATATTGTTCCACCCACTGAAGGAGCAGGACAGTGCTTTTGCCAGTATTATTCATATCCCAAGCTGTCAGAAAGGAAACTTTTGGAATTTCTCTTAGAAAAATCAATTGCATTATATTTTGTGAGGGTCAGTATCACTTCCCTCACCTTGCTTAAAATGGGAAGGATTGTCTTCTGCACAACTCTGTAACTGAAATGCAGTAGAGGGGCAGCAGGAGGTCATCTTGATTGGAATACATATCACAGGGTAAGTTTCTCAGTGTGTCCCTTCTGAATTCCATGATCTACCATAAGTAAATAAGTCTTAGACCATATACTTGTGCAGCAATTCAGCTGAGAATAGGGAAGAATCCTGTATGATTCATGTCTTAGCACTAAGATAGGGACTCTGGTCACAAGATTTATGGTTCAAGTCAGGAACAGATCACAAATTCCAAGCATTTTACCATCTGATGAGTATTCAGGGGTTACAAGAATGACTCAGCTGCCTCAGCCTAGAAGAACAGGGAGTGTATCACATGAACAACCATAACGTTTGGCTCTTTTGCTGGCCAACTCTGAAAAAAAGAACAAGGTCTCGGCACAAAGCATGAATTTTCCTTCCATTTAAGATCAGATTTAGTACAAATTACATTTTATTTTGAAATTACATTTCCCTTCATTACTTCTGTCTCTTTTTCATCCCCTGCAAGCATACACATTCTGACTTTCCAGCCATGGAAGATACTGAATGAAAAATTTTCAACCTGACTATATGTGCCATCATCATTGCATTCTGGGATAAACACTTGTTGAAATTCCTTGCGAGCTTGCTCCTGGGTGTACTTCCGTTCAGCCACACATCTGGAAACATCTAGAGAAGAAGAGAAGTCATTTGAGTGGTGTAATATGAAGAAAAGAAAGACAATCTAAATTAAAAGAAAAAGGAAGAAGACTCTGAGACCCACAGAAGAATCAGAATTATGATCAGTGAAAATGTAAAATCGCTTGCGTTATTTTCATGAAAGAAAATGAATGGAAGACAATAATTTCAGAACAATGATCCACAGCTAAGAGAGAGAAAAGTTAAATAAATAAATATAAAAATTTCTTTTTAGATCTAGATACTGTACAGCACGGGTGGAGGTGATTCAATAATAACTTTGGACATGCTTAATTCAGGGAAAATCTCATGGTTTAGGGAAGTTTAGGGAAAATCTCATGATTCAGACATGGCACAAGTCAAGACTATCATATGGTCCTTTCTCATCCACTGATCTCCTGCATTACTTTGTATTGTCTCCATCCAAGACAAGGTAGCAAATTAGAAAGCTTTAATTCAGTAGAGTTTCTATTGTCTGCTACACATACCTTATTTCAATTTGGCAGCCAAGGGCTAAGAAAAGACACGTAAATTGTAGTGCAGTTTTGTTTAAGGTTGCTACAAATTTTAGCACGTTGCTGATGCACAATCAATACTTCAGCATCTACCTGAGCTAAGCAATTTCAGAAGAAATGAGAATACCAGGCAAGATTAAGGTAGTATGAATGATTTCAAGTTGGGACTGTAACATCTGAATTAGAATGATGTCAAGCACATGAGCAGAGATATTTGCTACTTCTGATCGCTGTTTTGTTTGAAGACTGACAGCAGCTGGCTGTTCCCTTTCAGGGCTAACACTCTCCAGTGTTTACATGCAAGACAGGGCTCTGGTGGTGACTTGTGTTTGCACAGTTCTTAGAAAGCATTGGGGCAGCACTAGTCCATGCAAGCTGTACATTGAATAGAATCTCAAGGGTGAGGCAACAACATTTTCACTTCCACATTTGATACCGGCATAAATTGATAGGATTTTGGCATCTTACAGTCCCCAGAAGCATTAGACCACATTCCCAGTCCCCCAGGCACCCTCTCTGTGTCCAGTATCATCCAGACATACATGCACAGAAGCTCAGTGCATCTGCAGAAGTCCTTTGTACAGGATGAATCCTTCACTGGTCATCACCACCAAGCTTTGGACAACTCACCTGGCAGTATTAGCATAAAAAATTCCCTTCAAGTCTTAGGTAATCTGTTGTGGAAGTGTAGAACAACGAGGGCAGAAACTGCATCTGCATCCTGGAAACAGAATTCTCATCTTCTTCTGGATTTCCCTACTGGTTTTGGATTCACGTGCATTACTTCTGCACATTAGTTTACCCTTCTTACAGGAGCATTATGAGAGTTCATATTGGTAAGATGCCCAAAATGCAAGTTGTTGCACTTTGAAAAGCCACGTTCCAGTCTTAGCAACCTATTGTATTATGCTGTTGTATTATTATACAACCTCTTGTATTATGCTTTTCAGGAGGGTTATTCACAGATGCAGTGTTACTAAAACAGACAGAGAAGTTCAAACATCCAGAAATGTGAGAAAAATAATAAGGAACTGAATAAACTTATACTCTGTACTTTAATAAGTTAATTCATCAGCGGAAAGTTATAGCAAGTGTACCGTGCAGCCCAGGTGAATTCTGTTAATTTATGCACTGCCAAGGTTTTGGGGGAAAAAAAGAAATTTTAAGCAAGCTTTGGTGTCATAAACCTTCTTCTGAGCAGGGTTTGGTTATACAGTACTTAATAACATGTGGTTTTAATGTAGCTAGTATTTTAACTGAAAATAAATCACTCCTTTGTTGGACCTCTGTCCTCGTTTTTCTAGAATGACATGTGGTTTAAATGTCTAAAAGGAAAAGTGATATAAATTCTATCCCATAAGGTCTCTGGTATAGCACCAGCAGGGTTGTAAATTATCTACAATATTTGAATTATCATAAAAAACATGCCAAGGAGAAAGAAGTTCTCCAAAACTGTACAACACTTGTTCCTAAACACTCGGATGCTCTAAAGGCATCCTATTTGCAGATGATCTAATATGCTTTAAAATCAACAATAACCAAATTTAGGGGAATGTAAAATTCACATTTGAAGACTTATTTTGCATTATATAACCACGGAAATATTTGAAAGCAGTTGGGCATTACTGTGCTTCAGTATACCCAAAATAAACCCATGAGGAAGATCTCAAGTTAAGCATTTGAAACTGTATATAGTCAAAATATTATTCCCAGTTCTAGAGTTTTTATTTCACCGAGGTTTTACCACATGGGAATAACTACAACAAAGAGATGTGGTCCAAAGCTGATAGAAGAAATGCAGTAGGGTGGTCAAGAAATAAAAAGACATATAAAAACATTCTTCCTCAGAATACTAGTGACCATTAGACTATCAAAATCCAGGGGAGCTAAATTGTTTTCAAATAAAATATCACTGAAGCCAGAAGAAGTTATAATATTTTTTATAATAGATTTGTAAAATCACACCCTCTGACTCCGTGTCCTGGTTGCAAGATCATCTAAGTCTACTGTGTGCTTTCAAACAAACTTTCCAAAGGAAAAGGAGGATTGAAGATATCTAAGTGCTAGCATTTATGTAAAATAACAGTGGAAAAAAAGATTAGAAAATTCATTTTCATCATGACCGGGACAAAGGCTGAAACACGAGCTCAGACCAAACTATCAGACATGAGATAGAGGCACAGAAAGCTTGCAGCTCCTAACACACAAAAGTCAGTGATGAGCGAGATCTTAATGCATAGGGAATGAACTGTCCACATGGGCACTGCTCATGCTTACTCAGCAAAGCCAGATCTGGGAGTCACTGGGCAAAGTCTTGTGAGTGTACTCGGAACATTCTTGTCAGCAGGACCCCTGTGCAACCCGGACAAGTGCAACTAATGAAGATGGCTCCTATGAATCTCCAATTATTGGGATGAATCTAGGCTTAAGTGGTTTGCCATAAGGAGATTTATAGGAATTGTGACATCAAAGTGGGTACCAATGAAGTCTCTCGCATACAGATTTCACTTTTCTCTTTATCCTGAATGGGAATAATTCAGATGAGGATGAACTCTCATTATTTTGAAATGAAGACCAAGAATGAAATGTGGTGGGACTTACCTGGTACCTCTGTGCTGATTAATCAGCCCACAGCATGGATTTTGATCATCAAACACCTTGATGAAAGCAAGCTAAACTCTTTTGAGGCGAATGACATCACACTGGTGACAAATAACCTGAGAGAAGTGGGGACTCCAAGTCTCCAAGATGCTGGAAGTGTTTTCATATATTTCACTGTACATAACTGTGCACCACTGGAAAGGGTCAGTCTTGTTCCACTCTTCCTATATTGGGTTTCTAGCTCCAAAAAAAAACCCAGCTGCTTCCCCCCACCCCCAAATCTGTTTTTGTTTAAACTTTTGGAACCATCTAGCAGAAAAATACGGGGCTTGAAACTGTTACTGGTTTCTGACTAGAATTCCCACTATACTTTATTCCTCTCTCTAACTCAAATTTTAATAAGGGACCCAGCAGGCTGAAGCCAGATTCTGTTATATGACCTGGTGAAAAGACCATTTGGTTCTAAGGCCTGAAAAAGCTGGCTGAAATGAGGATGTATTTACCCATGCTCAGACAACTGGGAAAAACTAATTCTGCATGTACCTATGCCCAGCTGTAATTCTAAATTCTGTCAAGGACTGACTGAGTGAGACTTAATCCTCTCAATTCAAGGTAAAGGCTTTTGCATCACAGAAGTTTGCCGGGGAAAAAGTTCTCCTAGCATAGAAACTGACCATGAAGATTGTACCAATGTGGCTTAGTACAAGGTCTGCAAAGGCAGCTAGAAATTTAAGACAAATGCATCCTGAGGTGTACAACTGA